>MU723003.1:52297-65442 GCA_026770625.1 Nicotiana glauca
TCCCCTATAAAAGAATGCCTAATGTTTAGGATTTAATACACCTCTCATTTGCCTTCTTATCTTCTTAAGGCATTTGTATCTTCTCTCTTTAGTATTATTTCACTTGTATTTTTGGAGTGAAATAAAATATTGGTTGTGTCCGAGGAGTAGGCAAAATTAGCCGAACCTCGTAAATTCTGGTGTTCCTTTTTATTATTGCTTTATTGTCTTATTTATTATTTGGTGGCTGCCATAATTTTTGGTATAGTAGTTGTGACTCATTCACACTATATACATTTGGCTTCCGCAACACAATCTAGCTATGTAAGGTTTTAAATGATCCATATTGATTGGGGAATGGGCCCGTTGTCTCCTTATATAGTTTTAGGAAATTTCTCACTTCATGAGTTAGCTTTTACTGTTGAGTTAGATCCAATGTCTATTTTCTTGACAGGATCTCACCGTTTATGACATGGTTATAAGCAATAAGGCAGCCCGGTGCACTAAGTTTCGGCTATCCGCGGGGTCCGGGGAAGGGCCAAACCACAAGGGTCTATATATACAGCCTTACCTTGCACTTCTGCAAGAGGTTGTTTCACGGCTGGAACCCGTGATCTCCTGGTGGCCGATCACATGGCACCAACTTTACCTGTTACGCCAAGGCTCCCCTTCAACATGGTATAAGCAATACATGAACGAAAGGGTCTTTTATCTCAAAGGAGTGTGAGTAGAAGAATCTTTGGTTGAACCGTTGGTAACCAAAATAGTCCAGGCAAAAAGATGCAAGTCATTATTCTACTGCACTATATCATCAAAGCCTATTCAAGCCTATGAGAGCAGTTGGACCCTCCAATTCATGTATGTTAGAGTTGCACATCGATAAGAGTATGGGTTGCAGTATACTTATATGTTCTTGTATAATTGCCACCTCTTGAGCTAGTTTTCGGGACATACTCCACATGTCCTGTCTTGACTATGTGGGGTGTTAGAATCCTACATCGGTTAAGTGTCTTCTTATGTGGTTTTTGAACAACTCTCACCACTTAAACTAGCTATTGGAGTTGAGTTAAGTGCGGGATCCATTTTCTTAACAATGTTGTTATAAGCCCTTATGATGTTCAACTTTTGTGTAATATCAGCTACTTGGACAAGCATGATAAGGTTAAGCACAAAAGGGAAGATTTCAAATGAAAATGCATTATTCCAAAGAATATGTGAAATAAGAGATGAAATTGACATAAAATAGATCTACATCCACAATCGACTTTTATCCGACATAGAAGTATCTGGGCAGATTCAATATTTTCTTCAACTTTTGTGGCATTTGTTTTATCTTTATTGTTAAGTTCCTACTGCTGTCAGTCATGCACTAATATCACTTAGTAAGAATTTTCTGGTTCCAATGAGAGTAATGATGCTTTCTCTCTGATGCACCATATTTGTACTAATTTTTACTCACTTTTGCTGTTTGTCAAATGATCATGTTTCATGTGGACTAGATGAAAGAGATTAGAGATGGATCGCAGGCTAATCGTATGTCAAAATCTGCATCTTCTGACTCTAATCCACTAGTTCTTGATGTAGATGATTTCAAGGTGATGTCTCAGTCATCATTTAGAGTGGAAAATAATCCAAACTTAATTTAAAATATTCAACTGTTAATTGTTAGCAATGTGCTATATAACATTATGCAGGGAAACTTTTCATTTGATGATTTGTTTGGTAACTTGGTGACTGAGCTATTGCCTTCTTATCTGGAAAAAGAATCAGACTCATCAGAAAGTCACGGGAACATCGTTGGAATTGATGCACTATCAAATGGGAATTTGCGGTCAAATGCAGTAAAATCAGCTCAAGGACTATCAAGCCCACTGTTCCCTGAAGTTGATGCTTTATTATCTTTGTTTAAGAATTCAAGCACCCAATTGGTTGATCTCAAAAGACAGGTATATGTAAAGGACATTGTGCTGATCCACTGAAGAGTTTTTACTTAAAGCCCTTATCTTTGGTACAAGGTTGATGGGAAACTAAACAATCTCAAAAAAGAAGTTGCTGTCCAAGACTTGAAGCACCGTAAGACGCTTGCTGAGGTCAGTAAGACCACGAAATTCATGCATATGTATAGTTCTGGCATTACAAGATAAAATCATTATCTTGCTAATGGAAAACATTTCCGGTTATTGCTTGGAAACATTAGCTCACCTGTCATGGAATCCTTCTCTTCTTTTTCTTTGAGAGGAAGAACATGGGATTTCATGGAACTAGAATTGACTTATTAAAGAACGGAGTATTATCCTAGTACAACAAACCCAGTGTAGTCCCACAAGTGGGGTCTAGGAAGTAGTGTCCTAGTAAACATGTTAAATTGCTATGATGTGAAAATGTACTTACTATATTTGTTTCTGGAAAGCAGGATTAAACCATTTGGTTCGTCATTTGCCTCTCACATCATCTTTTATTTACGTTGAACGTCTAATCATATTCAGTATCTTTGGTGGTACATGGAGCTTCTTTATATACACATTGATCTAACGAAAGCCTAGAGCTTAGCTTTGATTAGTATTAAATTGTGCAGCTGGAAAAAGGTGTAGATGGCTTGTTTGGTAGCTTTGCACGTCTAGATTCACGTATATCCAGTGTGGGTCATACTGCAGCCAAAATAGGAGATCACTTGCAGGTAAATATTATCTTTGCGTAACTAACTTGGCTAATTTGTTCTTGGCTAGTGTTGCAAGAAATTGATTCGATGCATGACTTGGGTTACTTTTATCTGATACATAAGTAAGAACGTAAGATTTGATTACTCCCGGAAATACTAAAGTGTCCTTCCTCCATCAAAAGAATGCCACCTTTTATGAGGACAAAGAGAAAAAATTTCTTCTAAATTTTTTAATTTTCTCTATATCAATCTGTTTCCTGAGTTAGTTGACACTAAGTTGGTATTGATGAACCTTTGTTGCCGGTCAGAGTGCAGATACACAGAGAGAATCTGCTAGTCAGACGATAGAGCTCATAAAGGTAACATTTTTATGAATAACCGTCTGAAAGTCATCTCATTCATGGTGCACAATTCATAAACTCATCCTTGCTTATGAATCTTTTTTTGGGTCTATATTCTCTATAAAAAAATTTGATGGTATACATTGACTTGTCTTCAACAGTACTTGATGGAGTTCAATAGAAGTCCAGGAGACCTGACAGCACTTTCTCCTTTATTTACTGATGATAACCGTGTCGCTGAAGCTGCTTCAATTGCGCAGAAATTAAGTAATATTATTACCCTTCCCTGGATATTCTCAAAACTGTAAATGTGGAATTTTCTCACCTTCTTAAGGACAAACTTGGTAACTGGTAGTAACTAGTAGCTACTGTTAAGGAAATGCCCCTGCTTGGCTGCTTATGCCTCTTCATTTTTTTTCGTTTACTTTTGCTTTCCTGTTTTGGATAGTTAAAGTGCTTGGCTGTATGGGGCATTTCCATCTGGTTTTCCTTTGCCAACAAAAAATAAAAGGGATACCTTTTCTCCATTGTTGTCGTCAGCAACATAATTTTGTCATTTTTGCTCCATGTATACCTAGATGGTGTTATCCATTGGACATGCTCATATGACTTTTGATGCCTTCATTGGAAATCAAGCAATATTCTGCTTCCTTTAATTACTTTTACCAGAGAAAGCTCAGTGTTTTTGACGCTCAGGCAACTTATATCTCTCAAATATCATGTTTTGGTTTGACTTTTGTGATAACTATGTAATGGTTCACTAGTCCTCTTTTTCTGTGGAGAGTCATCACATATGAGAATACTTGACACAAATGGCCGGGTGCTATGTGTCTTTTTACTTTTGGGTTTAGGTGGTGGGACTGCCTGAGAGTTCACTTCAGAGTGGATATGGAGAAACTTGATAGCCTTTTGGTTTAGGTTAATGACTTAATTCAATCAATAATTGCCTGTTCTACCCTTGGTGATGTTGCTTAAGGTTTTGTTTTTAATTATCAGTGAAAACACTACTCCCACCGTCTCATAAAATTTTATGTGGCACTCTTTTTGTTGGTCCCAAAAAGCTATGTTACTCGGACTCTCCGAAAATGTTGCTGGGTGCGTGTCAGATCTGATACGGGTGCGGCAGCATTTTGGAGAGTCCGCTCAACATAGACAAAAAGAATGTCACCTTTCTATATTTAGTAACAATATAACTTTAAATGCCCATTGTACCCTTAATGAGATGTTTACTGCCACACAAACATTTACGGCTTATTCTATACTACAAGTTTCAAAAGACTTTCTTTCTTTCTTAAACTCCGTGTCAATCAAACACCGTCACATAAATTTGGACGGAGGGAGTAATATATTTACTTCCCACCATGTTCTTCAATATGTGAGGATACTAGAGGACATTTTGTCGTCCATTTGTTTAGCTTAAAAGCAATGTCTTGTTCCCTGATTCTATACTTGGTATAGAGGATTGTAACAACAGAAAATTTTTCTTGCTACATTTACATTTTCTTGTTTTTTCATTTAAAAGGAAGCATTTGAGAGATTAATCATATATCCTTCATTTGAAGATTTTCATCTTTGATATGTAACACTAAGATTTTTTCCCCTGGATATAATCACATTTCATTTATTTTTAGGATCATTTGCTGATGAAGATATTGGAAGACAAAAAACGACTGTCTCCTCTGCTGTTGGCAATGCAACTTCAAGTAAAGGATTGGAAGTTGCTATCTCAAACCTTCAAGAGTACTGCAATGGTACAACAGTGAACAATTCTTTTCTTTAACTACTTGTGGTTCAGTGCTCCTCATGAATTTCTTCAAGAGCTGTAAATGGCTTTGAATACTGCTAAGTTTGCAACTGCTGTTCTCGTTGACAAGCTAGTAATTCACAAACTAGCTCAAGGAGAATTGGAGAGTCTAAATCCGCTGCTGGAACTTTGCTTTTATGTTAAAGGAGCAGAATTTTTTATTGAACTCGTGCTGATAAAAAAGGAGAGCAGAAGTAGGTTATTTAGCAGTACACGATATGTGGAGTTCTAAAAACCTTTTGACAACTCTTAGATGAACCTTTTTAAGATACTTCTTAGAATATGCGCATTCTCACATTGTGCTTCCTCATTTGATTAGCTTCTACGGTTACTTTATTCTTTTCTGGAAGCAAGTGGCAGTGTCGTCAATGGCTCGCAAAAAGGCTTTTAGGCCCTAAACATAGGTTCAAAACAGGTTAAGTGCTTCACCTCACTTAGGACTTAGGTAGTGCTTAAGTCCCAGGCACCAAGGCAAGAAAACCTACGTCTTATCACGCAATGGCTTCTATATTGATGATGGAAGCACTAAACAATAACTATGTCACCTAACTATAATTTTTATCAAATTTTTAGACCATAACATTTTTGTTTGACACAATGACTTCTTGTCTTGCATGGAACACATTTGACACCAATGGAAGTGTTTAAGATTTAAAGTGACAGACTTTACAATTATAACTAAGGCAGAAGGTTCTTATACATTGGATAGTCCAGCACGGAGCATGTTCGGGGCCAATGAACATGCACAATAACTATGAAACTAATATCATCGATGTGTTGCCCTTTTTCACATGTCTCTTGACTTTTTTCTTTTTGGAAGATGTAAGGTCATTTCCAGAGGCGTATCCAGTGTAGAAGCTATGCGTTCAATTGAACCCATAGCTTTTGCTCATACCTTGTATTTTTGCCCAAAAAATCATTAAATATGTACAAATAATAAATTTTGAATACATTAAATTAGATTAGATATGGTAAAATTGCGAATGTGAACCCATAAAGTTTAAATCCTGGATCCGCCTACATACAATATTTACCAACGTGGACCACGATTCTAAACCATACAGTTTCATATAAAGATGTTGGGACCTTTGTTTAGTGTATCTGTATCCCTAAGAAGAGAAAAGAACAAGGAAAGAGGTCACTCAAACATTTGTTGTTGAAGTAACGGAATAATGAATGCTAGAATATTATGTTCTAGCTCTTTCAAAGATCATACTGCTCTGAATCTGAAGTTGTACTGATCTTGTAGTGGAGGGTTCAGTTTGAAGCTCTGAGTTAGAAGCTATCAACTTGAATTTGCTCAACTTGTGACAGTCCTGAATATTTTTGACAATGAACATAAAACATATCATAGCAGGGTAGTGTACATTAAAAGGGCATCTGAGTTACCGATGCCTTTTATTCATGCTCAGGTTACTAGTTTTTATTTCAAAAAGTTTCATGTGGAGTAGCTACATCTGTGGATCTGCTTAAACTTGTAAAAATTAATTTTGTCAACCATTACTTGGGGTATTGTCTCTTTAGCTTCAAATGGATTTTATGAGATTGACAGACAGTACTGCATTTTAAGATCTAAAGTGTTACTAAGTGGGGTTCTCGATTTCTACATTTGCTGTATGGATGTCTAGCTTTTTTTCTCTGCTTGTGATGGTTTTTGCTAGCTAAAGTATCTATTTCTGTTCTTCTTTTTTTCCCTTTTGTGTGTGTGTGTGTGTTTCCTCTGCTGTCGCATTCACATTTTCATCTTGAAGGACATTCTAAGTCATCTTCTTATTTGGTAACCTGTAGAGTTGGAAAACAGATTATTAGCTCGATTTGATGCGGCTACACAGAAGCGTGATTTGACTAGGATGGGTGAATATGCTAAAATTTTGTCACAGGTAAATCAAGCAGTTTCAGTCGACCTGTCAAAAGTTCTTTCATCAGATTATTACTTCATGAAACTTACTGGAAATATGGTATAAGGTGCAGCAGATCAAAATATATGAATATCTTAAAGGGATTACTTTTTCTTTGCGCACATATTCTGGACAAGGCAAAGTCTCATAAATTTTTGGTTGTTCTCCATTGGAAACATCTGAAACGTTTCTCTTTCTTTGAATTATGTACCAAATATAAAAAAGAAGTTTTGACGTGTTCGTTCATCGAAACAGTTTAACAGGGGTACCAGTGCCATGCAACACTACGTGGGATTACGTCCCATGTTTGATGTTGAGGTGATGAATGCAGATGCCAAATTGGTTCTTGGTGATGAGGGTGCCCAACCCAGCCCTAGCAATGTTGCTAAGGGACTTTCTTCAATGTTTAAAGAGATTACAGGTTAATCTGATTGAAGTTTAGAAGAAAGGTGCTTCTCTTCTAAATATATTCCCTTAAAATTTTAGCATATTATGTTTTCTTCCAGACACGGTGCGAAAAGAAGCAGCCACCATAGCAGCAGTTTTCCCTTCCCCTAAGGATGTAATGTCGATATTAGTTCAGGTATGGTTGATTAATACTTTTTGAGGCAGTTTAAGTCCTAGTTCTATCTTCTTTTTGTATGATGGTGCTGTATCAGAAAAAATTAAGCTACCTCAGGCTATGTTGTTAATGAGCTTTGGCAATATATGCGTAGAAGGATTAATATACGTGCTTTGACATTGCATCAGTTAGTTTAGAAGTAGACAATTTCTATCAATGAATGTCTTGAGCTTCCTCCAATTTGTCTGCTGTACTTTATATATTCTGATTGTTTCCATTCCAGCAAAGTGCTTTCTGAATGAGTATAGCAACAAAAAGAAAGTGAAATGGTGGAACTGGTGACTAATTGATTGAGGTTATGAACAGCGTGTCTTGGAGGATCGTGTTCCAAAACTTCTAGAGAAGCTCTTACAGAAACCATCTCTTGTTAACCCACCTCCCATGGAAGAAGGTGGACTTGTATTAGTAAGTGACGTTACGGAGATTGTTTTTTTCTTGTACTTATCAAAAGGGGAAACTAATGGCTTTGAATCTTTGCTTGCCTTGTTAAGTATCTCAGATTGCTGGCCGTTGCATATGAGAAGACACAAGAATTTTCTAAGGACTTACGAAGTGTAGGATGTGGTGACTTGGATGTTGAAGGTACAAACGAAAAGGAACGACTTACCATCTTGTTATTACTTGAATGTAGATGTTGAAATTGAATACATGTGCTATAACCTTTAACAGAGTTGCCGAGTGCCAAAATCAGCATATGGCTGCTTTTAATTTAGAGAATGTGCTGCTTCAGAATGGTACTTTAACGATTTACCTTACAAAGACACTTGTAAATGGATGATTTAAGTCTTTTGAGTCTTCATTCTGAAATCTCTGTCAACTTGGACCGTTAGTGATAAGGTTCTGAAGAACCTTCACGAGGTACATATAGCAACCCGACACAAGTAGGGATGTATAATGGAGGAGTTATCTCACTTACCTTGCAGACGGATCATTTCCTAGTATAAAATTGTGAAGAGATGGCAGGGGGCCATAAAACAGTATGAGTAGCAGAGAACTTTATCAGCTTTATCTACAAAGTTATGTAGAAAAATGAAAGAGTTCTTCTTTTTCATGGCTTTAAGGAATAAGATTAGCAAAAATACAGCAAGTAAGTCCGAAGAAAGAGGAAGATTTCCTAAATGCTAGAAGAAATAAAGATTGAGTTATTAGGCATTCCCTGCATTGCACGGGTTGGTTGGAAGACGTTAACAAGACAGAAAGAAGAACATTTTATGGTGTTCAGCATAGTGGAAGGAAAAACAGATTCTTGAAGAAACTTGGGTTGTAGGTATTGCTAGGATGTCTGGTTCTTAATAAAGAGAAGTCTTGGATACCCAACTTCTGTTCTTTTCTGTCTTTTGAAACATGTACTGCTTTAGACATTATTGATCAATTAACATTGTAGAATCCTTTCTCTTTTACCTGTTTAAGAGAATTAACCTAAAATGGTAAATACATGACAATTCATATCAAATCGAAAGTGTTATGCTTCTTGTAGTATGCTAAGATAGGTTTTACATTTGCTTCAGTTTCAAAAACTCCAGAAAAAGTTCTATTCCTGTAAGATCACTTACTGTGGCCTGCCGCTGTGGTTGGATTATTTGAAGCAACTCAGTATTTTTAAACCACAAGGCCAATCTAAATTGTCCTGACCAGACTATTTCCTTTTCTATATTTTCTTTGACTGACTTTGTTTATGTTGATTATATTTGCCATCTCCATTGTTCTTCTGGTTCAGGTTTGACTGAGTCTTTGTTTCTACCACACAAAGACATATATGTGGAGTGCGAGCAAGCCTCTCTTAAGCAACTTTACAAAGCTAAGGTTTGTGGCAGTTTCTCTCTTTGAACAGTCTATCACTCTAGTTTTTGTTTAAGGAATCCATTTTCGCTCTTTTGCTTAGGTAGAAGAAAATTTTGAAAGAAGATATTTTTCATGAAATAAATAATCAAAACTCCTGAAGTAAAATCTATCATAACAAATAAAAGAAAGAATTTATTGGCTGTCGATTTTCTGGTATAAACTGGCTCTTGGGAACCTTGAGATATTTCTGATCCAAAGCACCAAGTAGGTTCCATATAAATTGCAAAAGATTTACTCCACATAAGCTCCCGCCAATATAAACATAGTTTGCATGAAATTTTTGCTCGGCAGCTGACAAGGCTACCTGTCTCTGGAGAGCATTAAACAATCTTGAAACTCCGCATTGTCATTGTAATAATAGACACTTCTGAACTTATTAGATGTTTATAAAAGTTTTCCACCTGTAGGATATCATTCTACTGAACCCTGCTCTTGAATAATACTCCCTCCGTTCCAATTTATGTGAACCTGTTTGACTGGGCACGACGTTTTAAAAAAAGTCAAAACTTTTGAAATTTGTGGTCCTAAACAAGTTAAAAAGGAGCCCAAGGTATTTGTGCGGTGTAGAATTGTAAGTTTAAGCTAAATTATTTCCAAATTTAGAAAAGGTTCATTCTTTTTGGAACGGACCAAAATGGAAATAGCTTCACATAAACTGGAACAGAGGGAGTATTGAACAGACTTCTTGCTTTAATTTGCAGATGGACGAACTACGTAGTGAAAGCCAGCTGCTCTCAGAGTCGTCTGGGACAATTGGACGCTCAAAAGGTGCTTCAATGGCACTTTATAACCCTGAAATTTCTGTCGCTGTGGTGACAGAGTTTGTTCGTTGGAATGAAGAAGCAACATCCAGATGCAGTTTGTTTTCGTTACAGGTATATATGTGACGAGGCCAATGTGTATTGGAATTTCCTGCTCGTACTCTGTCAAATTCTAATATAGTTTAAGATAAATCCCCACGGAGACTGGATAATCTAAGCTAAAAATTTGTAATATTTTAACTACTATTTGTGAGAATCAAATTGATGAAAAGTGAGTGAGGTTTAAAACTTGTTAATTACTTAAACAAAACAAATATTTTTGGAAGATTTATAATTTAAAAAGGAGTTGGGAATCATTGAATTCACTTGATAGTATTACTATAATAAAATCTCAATTTCTACATTTATCTAAAGAATAATTGCTTATTTCTAATACAATTATATTATGCTCACTAAGAAATAACCAATTAATAACACTTCGTGAGAATTATGTTAATTAATCAACTTAAGACTAGTGTTGTTTAAACTGAAATATTTTTCTTGCTTGAATTGTGCTAAAAGAAAGTAAAAACTTCGTGAGAATATTTTTACTAAGGATCAATAATCTTGCCTACAACAATTCCTCCATGAGAATTAAAATTGAGGCAAGCAAGATTACTGACTTGAAATAATAGTTTACTAGAACATAACTTTCACGCTGCTACTTTATTCATCAGTTATTATATATTAATTTTGCTCCGCGAGAATTACAAAATTAATATATGAATAACTTAGAGATAAAATATATAGACGTGATAATAGAGTAATTATAAACCATCATTTCAGCACAGTATGAAATGTAAATAAAAAGTTTCAAGCCAAGAATATAAAAACTGAGATAGTATTATAAAATATATAAGCTTCATCAACTATCCCAACGAAAAGAAATTACTCCATTATGGAGTAAGAAAATCTAAAAAAGATATTTAGAAAACTAGAAATATTTTTACTATACGAAAAGAAGACCAAGACTAATTCTTCTCTTCCAAAGATTGGATATCCTTATACAAAGAGAGTTTTCTATTTATAGGAAAAGATGAGTAGCTTTTATCATGTTTCATTTTTGCGAATGTGAAATCCATGTATGGGAAGTGACCTTTGTGTACGTAGATTCTATATGCAACTATGACACTTGTGCTTCACTTTTGACTTCATGAGTTAGTCTTGCAAATGTAGCTTCCATGTATGCAAAGTGACCTTTGTGTAGGTAGATTCAATATATGCAAATATGGCACTTGTGCTTCACTCTTGACTTCATGAGTTAGTCTTGCATATGTAGGTTCCATGTGTGCGAATGTGACCTTTGCAAATATAGATTCCACACATGTATCTATGGCTCTTTTGCTTCCATTCTTGACTTCATGACTTAGACTTGAAAATGTAGGTTCCACGTATGCGAATGTGACCTTTGCAAATATAGATTCCACACATGTATCTATGACTTTTTTGCTTCCATTGACTTAGACTTGCAAATGTAGGGTCCATGTATGCGAATGTGACCTTTGCTTATATAGATTCCACATATGCAACTATATTCCTTTTCATCTCTAATTGTCCCTTTCCATAAGCCCATATGTATATTCCACATTTGCGCATATGACTGATGATGTGTGCAACTGTGGCTTTGCTTCATTCTCTTGTCTTTTTCATAATTTCTTTTTCCTACAAGAATTGTTAGAAAATATGCGAGGATAGGATATTATTATTCATATTTTATTTTAAAAACTTATTTTTTACATATGAAATTACATGAATAATTTATACATAAATATGACATGTTTCAAGATCTTGCTGAAGCCGCACCTTCATCATCTCTCAATATTTTGCCTTGCTTGGCAGACTAAACGGAACTATTTATTGCATTAGGCTTGTTGAATTATCTGAGTAGATTTTGCTGACACCATATCCATTGCAAGTCCAATTGAGTTCTTAACCTATTCTCTTAAAAAAGATGCTGCGGGCTAGTCAGATTAGAATATGGATTGAAAAGATTTTAGGCGGTATAACTGCTGATAGTGAAAGCGCAAGATTCCCTATGTCGGACATCTTGTATGTGCAGATTTCCATATAACACCAATAAATTATTTTGTTCATACAAAGGTCGTAGAATAGTGAAAACCAATAGTTGGCTTATACATACAGAGGGAGTGACAGGCTTTTTCATGCTTTCTTTTGTAAGAAAAGTACATTTTATTCGGAGGACCTCAGCACAAAGATTTTACTGGTTACATGCAAAGGAGATGGATTGTCGCTTTAAGTATGTCAGCAATCTACAAAGTCCATTACTGTATCTATGTCATCTGCAACCATTATCTTACACCAAATTCTTAATTCTAAAAGAACCTAAACTTTACAAGAGAATAATCTGATTTCTCTCGAAATACATGGTTTCTTTCTATTCAAACTGTCCAAAACACGTATAAAGGAA
The DNA here is from genome assembly GCA_026770625.1 of Nicotiana glauca. NCBI lineage: Eukaryota > Viridiplantae > Streptophyta > Magnoliopsida > Solanales > Solanaceae > Nicotiana > Nicotiana glauca. The sequence goes on from MU723003.1 coordinate 64,671, forward strand.
TTCTTCTCCATGCCTGCATCTGATCCTTCGCTTTTTTCCTTGCCAACTGATTACTGTTTGTTTTAAACTGAATTCGTCAGCACTGGATTCAGTTAAAGTTCAACAAAAAAAATATACCAGATTGCCAAGTAAATTTACAGTGTGGCAGTACATTTTGCAGATTCAGCCAAATCCTCAATAAATATATCGCCACTATATAGGTTAAATACTCTTCTTTGCAAGTTGTTTTGAGCTTGATATGCCTCATGTAGAGTTAAACATCCCAATCAAGACACTTATTGGGGCTCTAATTCTCCAAAGCATTCTCTCTGGCCAATTGACTATGTTCACTGGTTTAATTTTTCTAAGGAGCTTGATAACAAGACTTAAGTGAGTATCTGCCATCCCCTTTAGCTTTTTACCATAAGGAGTCGTTTGTGCTTGTTGAAATGTCAAAATAAGCTCCCCTCCCACATCGGTTGGAAACCCCTTTTGTAGGGAATTTTTCCCTATAAAAGGAGGCCTAATGTTTAGGATTTATACACACCTCTCATTTGCCTTCTTATCTTCTTAAGGCATTTGTATCTTCTTTCTAGTATTATTTCACTTGTATTTTTGGAGTGAAATAAAATATTGGTTGTGTCCGAGGAGTAGGCAAAATTAGCCGAACCTCGTTAATTCTGGTGTTCCTTTTGTTATTGCTTTATTGTCTTATTTATTATTTGGTGGCTGTCATAATTTTGGTATAGTAGTTGTGACTTATTCACACTATATACATTTGACTTCCGCAACA
>MU723003.1:87365-111920 GCA_026770625.1 Nicotiana glauca
TCGTAGTTTGACAGCCATTAGTTTTCGATGGATTATGATTAAAACTACGAAAATTGACTATGATTCGTTGGATTAATTTTCAATTTTTATCACATGAACTAGAAAATTCACATAATTAAGATGAATCTATTTTACTATATCCAACATCCCATTTAAACTAAATTAGGCATTTCAAGAGACACTGGGGAAGCAGTCGACCTCAAAGGGCTTGTGAAGATACCCGCTACTTGATCTTCCACTTGCCTTTAAGAGAGTGTGGCCACTCTCTATGCCACGTCAGCACTTAAGGTGGTGCTTATTACACTTTAAAATAGTTCAGGGGGGTAATAGGACCCCCGAAAAGAAAAGGCGTGTAGTTGGCAAATGGGTCATAGGATGGGGTGGATTTTATGCATTATCCCTTTAATTTATATTAAGCTCCTACGACAAACTAAGCTTCTTAACTTAGTTTGAGATTGGTACAATCAAAACGTTAATTAATAAAACAAAACTTTAATATAATTTTTTACTTTAGATCTGGAGTAGATATGGAGGACAAAGAGCCAATTTTGTCTACATTTTGCTTAAAAATTTATAGGTATGGGCAACTGGTTCACCTGTTGCGTTCAAAAGTGTGAGAAAGTCGCAAGAACCCCTAAAGCTGGAATTTTAACGTCTGCCAACTTTATAGGAACCAGTGGTATTATTCTTCATTCCTGATAACATGCGACGAAGACACATTTGCCAAAGCCTGTCACCTCCCAGTTATATACAACTATAATATAATACCACTTAAGTATAATTTTTGTACAAATTTTATACAATATGTCTTTTGTATATTTTGTATCGAATTTATACATAGTAAAAATAAATTTAATACAACTAATTATACATTATACAATATATCTGTAACTTTCACACATTATTTCTACCTAGTTAAATACAACTACAATAACATACAACTTAAATACAAATCCTTACAATATACCTTTTGTATCTGATTTATACATAGTAAAAATAAATTTCATACAACTAATTATATATTATACAACTTATCTACAATTTTCATAATTATTTCTACTCAGTTATATATAACTACAATATCATGCAACTTAAATATAATTTTTATACAATGTTGTTCAACTTTCGTACAATAGTTAAATAAATAAAAGAAAAATATATAAACAATAGAATATAATTTTTCTATAATTTTACTATAATTTTTGCATATAATGTATGTCATGTCTTCTTCTGCTTCTTCGAGTTTCAATCAAAATTCAGCCAAAATCAAGTTTAATCTTCACCAAAACCCCTCAAAATTGAGATATAAACTCCAAACCTTATTCCTAATTATTTTCAACAACACCCAATCCAAACAAATAAAGATTTTTGAAAACCCAAATTCGAATTCAAATCTTCAAAGCTTTTTAATGGTTGCCAATGGTAGAATTGTTGTTCTCTTTTCTTTTGCTTTACATTACTGAAATTTGAGATAGAGAGAGAGAGAGAGACGTAGAGATAATTCTCAATTCTTTGCAATAACATCCAATCTAAACAAACAATATTTTTTGAAAACCCAAATTCGAATTCAAAGCTTCAAAGCTTTTTAATGGTTGTCAATGGTAGAATTGCTGCTCTCTTGTGCAAGATACGTAGGAGGGGGGGATGAGATGTGGAAAGAGAAACTTGGGGGAGTGGAAGATATGTTAGAGTAATTTTAGGACATTAATTATTATCATTAATTCCCTTAAAATGTACATAAATGATAATTGAGTATATAAAATATAATTATCGTAAAACTTGAGTAGGGAGGGTAATATAGTTTCATATAGTGTATAGGAATGTAAAAATTCCTTTATTTAAAATAAATACCCTTTTAAAAAATTATATTTCATAGCTACCTTTTGATTTTTATAGCCAAATATCTATTTATGGTCACCTTTTACTCTTAAGCCATAAAATACGCCTTGTATTATTTTTCTCTCTCATTCTTTCAGATTTTTCTCCACCCTCTCTCTTTCAGATGAATACAACCATAATTCTCCCAAATACAGATCGAAATGGGCAACTTTGACTCTCAATCTGGAATACCTTCAGGGTGGAAAACGTGATCACACTTTGGGATCAAACGCAACGTTTCGTCATCTTCAAACTCGTTCAAACATACAACACATTCCAAATCTCCTTTACCGATATGATGATCCTTTACTTCAGCGTAGGTAAAAGTGGGGAAAGTCTTTATCACCAAATTATCGAGTCCACGTGTAGCAGCAGCAGCATTACGGCGGCGCATGGAAAGTGTTTGACGGATGCTGTTACCGTTGGCGGCGCTGCGATTGCAATTGTATATTGAGAAACAAAACTCTATATAAATCTTCATTTTCCTCTTCTCTTTGTCGTTATAGGGTTCTGCTCAATCTGAGATTTTCCGTCCCAATCCACAGGTGCAATTTAAATTCAATTGTAAAGAATAGGTTTTTTGAAGCGCACGTGAGGGTATTATGGTAACAGGAACAATGGCGTTTCGAGTGAGAATTGCGGTCCTCTAGACGAGACGACATTAGGGTTGTTCTTGAACAAAGACGACGGAGTTTGGGGCTGAGCAACTTGAATTTTCTTTTAATATATTTCAATTTATCTCACTGTATTTCCATGTATTTCACTGCACTCATTGTCTTTTTTTTTCAATTGTACTTCAATGTATCTCGTTGTATTCCATGTATTTTATTGTATTCACTGTCTCGTTGTATTCCATGAATGTATTCATATTTTTTTTAGTTATATAATTTATATATTCAAATATATATATATATATATATATATATATATGTATATATACATATATATGTATGTATTCAAATTGCTCTATTTTTGTTCTGTTTATCGACTGGGAAAAATATTCAACATATTTTCTCTGAAGATTGCTATATTTCTGGGGTATTTTTCGGTTGAAAATCTTTTTCATAACTGGAAATACAAATTTTGTGTGTTATAATTAAGTTTGTTGAGTTTATTAGGAGTCTATTATATTAATTGATTCACTTTTCATTTAAAAACAACTGAATAGACCATGACTTGCGCTATTTGCGTTACTGTATTTGTCACACCTCCTTTTTTACATACACCCCGCAAGAGAGGTATATAAGGGAGTTTTTCCAATTTATGTGACATTATTCGAAATGAGATTATTTTTATTTAATCAGAGTCTCCACTTAGAATATTTTAATTAGTTTCCCAATTCACCGGTTTATTTTAAATCTCAAATCGAGAAAATTTTGACTTTCCTTTTGAAGTCTGCGAACCAGAAATTCTAAGTAAGGAATTCTGTTAATATGGGAGACGGTGTTAGGCATTCCCGGGTTTTGTGGTTCTAGCACGGTCGTTTAGCAAATTATACTTGGCCTAATTGTTTAACTACTCATTTTTAGGACATGTGTGCATTTACCTTTTAGCGCTTTTAAATTACTTGAATTATTCGCAATTACATAATCAAGTTACGTGTATGTATACTCTTTTCCTTTGGCAAGTCAAAAATTATGTTACGCGAACGTGTCCACAATTAATAACACTTTGCGCGAACGCATCCCTCGAGTTTATTTGTTAAAGTGATAAAAAAAATACAAAAATATGTTGCTATTGTATTTATGATTTAATTTTACAATTCTTGAGTTAAGTAGTAAATTACTTATTTTACAAAAATAAAAAATCACAAAAATAACGTATTTTGCCTTTTAAGTGTTTAATGTCAAAATTGTGTGATTTCTTTTATTTAGTATTTAATTACTTGTGATAGGCATTATTTAAAGTTGATTCATATTTTTAAGTTAATTTGGGTTTATAATTTAATTTAGGATTATTAGTATTAATTTTGAAAAGTAATTTGAAATAAATAGGAAAAGGAAAGAATAAAAGAGCAAATCGAAATTGGGCCAATTTTAAATTAATTCTCCAGCCCAAACATTCAAAACCCGAATAAAACCAGCCCAAACTCGCCCTTATACCCGGTCCAAAACTTCAGTCCAGGAGACGTTCGAAATGACGTAATATGATGAGAATACTACGTCGTTTCAACGTCAATTAATCTCAGCCATTCATCCATTCTCTATCCAACGGTCCACAGCCTCGCCCTTAACCCATACCCATCCCCCGATCCGATCAAACGAGGACCGACCCAGTCTCTGAGGTGCTTAAACGACATCGTTCAGATTAAGTGGTTGATCCAGGCTGTTGATCACAGTTGATCTAACGGCCTGAATTCAATCTCTAAATCCATATAAAAGAGAATAACGCACCCTACCCCCTCAGAACCCCCCCTCACTGTCTCTCACCAGTTTCAGAGACGGAGCTTAACCCCACCATCCTCCGCCGTGAACCGTCGGTCGGAAGTCGCCCCTGCCAGTGGCGAACGTCTGATGACCTCCATTTTTACACCCAAGATTCACCTTGACCTCCCCATTTCCAATCCACAACTAGTTTTCCTCGAATCCCAGCCTAGCTTCTCGAATATTCAAAACCCTAACAGCCCTTCCGCCGTGCCCGGCAGCACCATCTCCGATGGCCACCAAAATTACACCCCTGAACCACCATCACATCCTTATCCCAAATACCAACTCCGTTTCATTCGAACACCCTTAGAACAATTCGAATATCAATTCTTAGCTATGAACCCTAGTAGCCGCCACCATTCCCCACCACCTTCTGGTGGCGCCGCCACTCAGACCAGCCCCAAACTAACACCATACAATATCCATGACTTCCTCGTTCCAAAACCATCATTGGTTCTCTCGAATATAGTCAGAACCTCTCGAATTTTAAGTTTGATGTTCGAGCCCTAGAACCCTGAGTTTTGACCAAAAACATGAAATGTTCGTTTTGGATTAATCAATCCTGTTTCAGCACAAAATAATAACAATCGTTTGTTCTCCACCAAGAACAAACGTTTGGTATTATCTTGGGCTGATTCAGAATGTCAAATTCCGAGATTGAACCTGGCAGGTGATTTCTTTCCTGTTCTTTTTGTCTACTTGATTAAATTTTATTCTGATTGTTCATCTACCCCCTTATATTTTTATTTTTTAGGGTTGAATTTAATTGAAATTTGATCATATATGTTCTGTTGTTTTATTTGGATTTGTAAGTAGGTTTCTTGTTTCCTTAGCTATGTTTTCCATCTGTTTAAATTTTCAGAGTCACAATTTAGTCAATAATTGGAATTAAGCTGATAACTCGGGCAATATCTTTTAAACAAATAGTTGGATTAGTGTAAGATAATCTTCAAAAGAAAAAACTATTCAATTTGTCACCTAACTTGAGAAGCTTCTAAATGGACAGTAGGAGTGCACTAATTGAGTGGGTAAGTGAGAGGGTAATTGAATGGATAGTTAATGGATGAATTTAAAAATTAAAAGGATAATCTGATAGTGGATATAGCACTCATTGTATGCCTATTAAAAGGCTGGAAATACAGAATAAGACACACAGATACAATCTGAGAGAGAATAGATACTGAGAGTTTAATACTTTGAGGGGATCAAGAGATATAGAATTCACATGGAGAAAAATTAATAGAGATATTAAGAGGATGAACTCTGGAAAATTAAGGGATCCAAGAGCTAAAATACAGAAAAATAGATCTAAGAATTATAGGAGAAAAATCTAGAAAAAAATTAGGACGGCTAGAGATTGATAGGAAAAATCCAGAAATACAAAACTGCAAGTTTTACTGTTTTGTAGAGAAGGAGATAGAAGAAAAAATCAGAAAAAATAATTAAAAAAAACAACTGATGTTCACTGTTTCATCGAGTTCTTTTATCTCCTTCTTAGATTTCTGAAAGTTCTCTCTCATTTTTGAAATTATCTGCAATTCATTTGGAGTTGGAAATGGTTTGAAGTTGGGGGTATTAGTTGGTTTTTTGGAAGTTATTTGGTCTGGTAATCACTGTTTCGTGGGTTTGCATACTCTGATAATTCCTTCTCCTGATCTTGGGGTGGTTTTCTGCTGTTCTACTGCTGTTGCTGACCTCTGTTTTGTGGCTGATAACTTTGATTCTGTTTCTTTCCACTTCCAGGTACACCCCTTGTAACCATATTGGTTGTGAAATGAAAAATTGGCAAAAATGAATTGAAACGAAGATGTTGAAGCATGAGATTCTTTTCAGTTTGTTGAACAATCTGTTTTGCTTTGCTTACTGTGGCCCTTTGTTTAATTTAGGTTTATAGTTGGTTTGTAACTATTACTTGAAATGATTTGTATGTTAAACTTTCAGTTCACCCCTCCTTAATTTCCTCAAATTTGAGTGCTCGAATTCACTGAAGAATTGTGTAGTTGTTAATTTCAGTAGTATAACTTAGTTTGCAATCCATGTTAGCTGAAGGAATTATCAAAATCTATCATTGATCCAGTGTGTATGGATCTGGTATTCTTCTAGTAGTTTGGTCAAGTTGTAATAATTGAGTTTTTGTTGTTCATAAGGCATGGAATTCATCTAGAGTTTAGCTTAAGGTAGTACTGATTCCTTTCAAGTGTTTCAAAGTTAGTTAGCATGTTTAAACGTTAGTTTGAATTTTAATTTTGGAGTATTGGGTGAGCATAAGAAGTGATTATACGATTAATCTGTTGGTTTGCATAAGTATGTCTATATTATGTGAGTACTAGGTTTTTAAAATGGTTTCCAGTTAATTCAAGATCTATGCATTAGTGTTTGGTTTTCACAATTTAGTTCGGTGGTCATTTGACTTAAGTTACGAAATCTGCAAATGTACAATCAGTTGTCAATGTCTTTCTTTAGATTAAATACTTCTTCTATGTAATTTCTTAAATGTGATTCCTTGACTTCTTTCTCGATCTAGATTTGCTCCGTTGGTGTTAGGCTTGCTTCGAGCCCAAGTCGATTCTGGCCTGGCATGGCCATCTTCAACGTTTGTGAGGCTTCATCTTACGTGCACCTCATGTGGACTGGGCTCCTTTCGGACCCAGGACTGAAATAGTAACTGGTCCGTTAATAATTAAATGGTGGGCCTTGGGCCTTTCAAGTTAAGTGGCGGACTCGAGCTAAGGGTCTCTTCAGTAATGGAGAGCGTCCTTGTTCGATTCTGGACTTGAACTTGGAGCCGAAATTTTCTTGAATACCTTGATGTTAGTTAATTCATAATGTTAATCAATTAAGTTTTTTTAGAGATAATTTTAGTTCATCTTTAGGATGTCCTTTTAAAAAAAAATTGAGGTGCGCCGTGTTAAACAAAATTGACAAATTGTGTTGCCCTCTTTAATTACTCCTGTAAAATATTTAGAACTCGAGGCGTGCCATTTAGCTAATTCATGGCTCTCACAAAGTTAAAATGCGTAGTTGCTTTAGGCGCGTACTTTAATAACATTACCTTCCTAAACTCGGGTGCACATTTATGTGACCCAAATTCAAATCTCAACAATGTTAAAATGTGTCAAAAACCATGGGTGCATTTATGTGACGTGGTTTGAGACGTATTTTAATAACGTTGCAATTTTCTCAAAAAACGAATAAAAGCGATTTAAAGTTTAAAATTTGCACATAGGTTCATAATTGTTTAAAATCAGATAATCAAGCCATTTATAACAATTGAGCGACCGTGCTAGAACTACGGAACTTGGGAATGCCTAACACCTTCTCCCGGGTTAACAAAATTCCTTACCCAGATTTCTGGTTCGCGGACTGTTAAACAGAGTCAATCCTTTTATCGATTCGATATTTTAAACCGCTGATTTGGGACACCATCAATCTCCCAAGTGGAGAATATGAATCTCTTAATAAATGAATCCCGTTTCGATTATCCTTTAATTGGAAAAAAACTCTCTTTAGTATACCCTTTTGGGGGTGTAGTGAAAAAGGAGGTGTGGCAGCTCTGGCGACTCTGCTGGGGACATGAACCCAAAACTTTTTGGTTCAGGGTTCGAGAATTCGAGCTTAGAATAATTATTGTATTTGGCTTTGTTTATTATCTGATATTTTTACATATTGGGTTTAATGTGCAAAATGATGTTTTTACTGCTTTGATATTATTTGAATTGTACATATAAACTGTTACGAAACCCTTCTCCTCTTATCTTCGGGGATGTGCTCGCTGGTCAAGATTCCCTATTCTGTTAGTGTCATACCTTGAAATAAGAAATAGGCTTGGAAGAGTTACTAAGCTGGATGATCTTTCGGGTCCCCGGTACATAGCCCCCTCCTCGACTCGAGTTGTCCGCTCGGGTACACAGTCTAGAATAAATACCCAGGTTTTGAACCTAGAATAACTCAGCCTCATGCCAGATCCCTAGTAGGAATGTTTGTTGCATCATGTGCATTTGACTTTGGAGGCTCAACATAGGGATTGGGTCTGTCTAGAACAGGTGTACTAAAATTGAAAAATAGACCATCCTAATGTATCTTACGTACTTCTTGTGCATTTATTTGCTTCGGACTTGCATGCTGACCGGTTTTCGAATATTTGGGGAAAAAGAAAAAAAGGGGAGAGAAACAGCGGTATGAGGGTTAAAGAGATATAATTACCTGTTTTGGACAAACCAATTTCCAAATAGTGTCAAAACTCTACCGAATTTTTTGTGGAGAAAATGAAAAAATGTATTAGTTTTCAAAAATAGTTTGTTTTATTTGCCAATGAAAAAAAAAAGTCTTGTGTTCAAAAAATAGTTTATATTCACCAATGAAATAAAAAAAAGGGAGTCTTGTTTTCAAAAATAATTTGTTTTATTTGACAGAACTACGTAAGTTTGATTCTCACCGGATGTGGGATACGTAGGCAAACTATATCGGGTTCAACTATTTTGAAAAATTATAGGTAAATAAATATCACAATTTTTCCATAAGTAAGGTGATGTCATTCTTGTCCAAAATAGCCGAATGTCCCCAAAAGGACGCCGGAAGGCCGTTTTTGCAAGAACAACTGCTTTTGGTCATTTCTCAAAATGTATTTGGCCGTTTAGCAAACACAACCTTTAAATCTTCTTCGAAAGTGCTGAAAGGCCGTATTGACAAAACCGGATATTTTTATGAAAATTTTTTAGAAACAGTGATGATTTTTTTTATAAAAAAATCTGTATTAGTCTGTTAGTCTATTTTTAGACTGTATTGCCATTTTGATGTTAGAATCTTTTAGAGTCTGTTAATCTTGTAATAAAAGGTGTCGTTGTAATAAATATATTTTTTTTATGGAAAATTTGAAAAAAATATCCAATTTTATTTAGTCATTTTGCACTTATCAGCCAGAACAACGCTCGGTCTGATTCATGCGGGGTCATGATACGTAGGCAATCTCCATAAGATTCGACTACAACTAAAAAAAAGTTAAGTATAAAAAAAAGAAAAAATAAATAATAAAATAAAAAGGTGTGAGTGACAATAAAAGGAGAGGTCATGATTAGGAAAGGCCGGGATGACACAAGCAACCGAGCAAATACATAATAGAACTTGCTGAAATGCTTAGGTACATTGCATCCAATGTGCGATTACATATCTGCTAAACGCTAATAACTAACAAGTTTGCTTTTGGTTTCCAAAACTCAACCAGTTAATTCACCTAAGCATACTGGCACACTACCATTACCAAACCATATCCAAAGGGGAAATAGAAGAAATCCTGTCTATCCCAGATGTAGACACAAGTGTCGTCGTGGAAGAATTGGATGTCAATAAAATGAAAGAGGAGATGCACAAATTGAAGCAACAAATGGCCGAAATGTATCAGGCCTGAACCAAAGGGAAATCACCACTGGCTTACCCTGCTAATCTTGCTTTTACCCTATCACCGGCTCAGTATCAGGATCATCCTGCCACCGATCCAAGTTTTCCCATCTACCAACACTACCAGGTAACCACTTCTCATACACCATAAGCTCCACCACCAAAACCAATTCCATACCCTCCTCCTCCATTCATACCAGTTTTCGTGGAATCTCTACCAGCTGCACTCCACACATCCTCTAGCGAGCCTATGTTCCACGCCCAGGACAACCAATATTACCCCTCGGAGCCCACTTTCAAAGCTCCTGAACCCTACTCTTATACTCCGCATTTTGACCTCCCGATAGGAACGGAGAAACCATCCAAAAATCCTGAACAGGAGGAGTTGTTTAGAAAAGTGAAAAGCCTAGAGCAATCCTTCGGAGATATGCGGTGATTAGGAGGTCAGGTGAGTGTAGCCTACAAAGACCTATGTTTATTTCCAAACGTGCAATTACCGGCGGGATTCAAGATGCCCAAGTTTGACTTGTACAATGGGCACGGTGACCCAGTGGCACACTTAAGAGGGTTTTGTAGCAAGATGAGGGGAGCAGGAGGAAAAGATGAGTTATTAATGGCTTACTTCAGTCAGAGTCTGAGCGGATCAGCATTGGAATGGTACACACGGCAAGATCATGGAAGATGGTATACCTGGGATGATCTAGCGCAAGCATTCGCTTGTCACTTCCAGTACAATCTTAAGATCATTCCAGATCGACTATCCTTGACTAAACTGGAGAAAAAACACAGTGAAAGTTTCAGAGAATATGGTTTCCGATGGAGGGAGCAAGCAGCAAGAGTAGATCCCCCAATGAAAGAAAGTGAGATGGTGGATTATTTCTTACAGGCCTTAGAACCTACCTACTATGGCCATCTAGTCTCAGCTGTAGGGAAGTCATTCAATAAAGTAGTGAAAATGGGGGGCATGGTAGAAGAAGGGCTCAAGTCAAATAAAATCACGAGCTATTCGGCTATCAAGGCAACCACTCAAGCTATTTAGGGCGACATAGGAGAGGTTGGGAAAAAGGAGAGAGGACGCGGCAATGGTTGATTCAGGAAATTGGTCCGTACCTCGAGGCTCACCTTACCACTACAATCAGCCTCAACTCCAACCCAAACCTATCCCCGAGCTCCGCATAATCCACCCCAGTATTATCCTCCGAACAATGTCTGGTCATATGTCCAACCACCAGGTCACTCCCTATGGCGAGCACCATCATCGTATAATGCATTTTTTCCTTTACAACATTATCGAGCACCCAACAACCCTAGAAAACAGGGGCAGGGAGGAGAACAAAGGCAAAGAAATAGTTTCACGCCAATCGGGGAGTCCTACACAAGCTTATTTGAAAAGTTAAAGCATTCTGGCCTGATTGAGCCGCTCCTCGGCTATACTCCAGACCCATATGCAAAAGGCTTTGACCCTACTGTACGATACATGTACCACTATAATGTCCAGGGGCATAGCATTGAAGATTGTCGTTCTTTGAAAAGGGAAATAGAAAGAATGATTCAAGAAGGGGTAATTATGGCCAATGACGGTGAAAAAGAGCATGCAAATCCTCTTGGAAACTTGTTGGGTAAAGTTGATAATGTTGATGTACGCAATATTGATGCGGAACTCAATGGCTAAGATGTCGTGCTTGGTAATTGGAAAGACGTTTCTTCTCTTGGCTAGCCAGGGAGGAATCTTGGTGGTTTATTTTGTTGTCATTTCTGTTGTCCGGGTTATTTTCAGGGTTGTAATTCGGATATTGTCTTGTGACTCAAACCCTTCTATCCTCTTATTTTGCCTGGATTATTCGTAGTAACTCGTTTAGTATTGTCTAGGTTTGTTCCAGGGTTGTTTATTGTGCTTGATTTGTTGTCCAAATTATTTCACCATCTGTCTAATAAAGTACTCTATTTTCTTCTATTCCTATCATTTCTGTTTAAGTTCTCTTCTCCTTTTAAATGTCCTTTTCCTGTCAACTCTAGTGCCATGACATGCACATGTAATTCTCAGCCTGGTATTAAAAGTCAGTTTAGTCATGAAGCATTGAAACAATTTTGAAGATGACAGGGGCACTTGAGGAAAATAGAACAGATTTGGACACTTTGAGATCATTTGAAGCCCGAACCATGAGAAATTGGGGTAGATAGAACATAAAGCAATACTATGTTGCATCGGATTGAAGCTAATGGCAGGTTTGCCGCAAATTGGCAGGGGTCGTTCGTGGTAACCAAGAGTGTTGTCCAACGGTACTTAAAATTGACAAAAGGCGAATGTGTGGATATGGTTATCAAATCTGGTACAATCAAAAGATGTTGCGAGTGTTTTCCTTGGTTTGTTTAATTATGTTGTTTGCGCTTGGCATGTTTTGAAGATTGGAATGACGAAGACATTTTGTTCTGCTATCTAAACACGTTATCCTTCGTTACCCTTTGAGCCTTACTTATTTTCTTTCATACACCTCTTTCGAAATCAGCAGCAAAGATTAGAAATACAAGTGTGAATGATAAGTAAAGAAAAAAAAAGAAGAAAAAGAATAAGAAAAACAACAAAACAACAAAAGGAGAAAAGGAAGAAAGAAAAGAAAAAAAAAATATATAAAGAAGATTAGAAAGACGAAAGGAAAAGAAAAAAATCACAAAAAAAGAAGAAAAAAGCAATTCCTATGTGTGAACTACGTTTGACCTGATTCCTTAAAGGATACGTAGGCAGCCTCACGGCCCGGTCATAGTAAAACAAAAAATCAAAAAATCCCCAAGCAAGAAGCTGGGGCAGAAGTTGTGATTATGGAAGAAATCTGATTCCGAAAGTTGTAATTTTGAACTCATGTTGAATTGTTTTGAGCCTTGATACCCTTTCTTTCTAACCCTATCCAAAAGCCCACGTTACGGTCCAAAGAAAGACCTTCTGATCAGTCTTCAAAAGATGCCAAGTCGAGCAAGTAGAGGTGATTCATGTCAGGGGCAACACTCCGGTTCAAGCAGGAAAAATAGTGAAAATGAGGGTGTCTTATTGGTGAAAACCCTCACGGACACTGTAAGGCGACGAAAGTTGAGAAAAATAAAAAATGAGAGAGTCTTATTGGTGAAAACCTTCACAGGTACCATAAGGCGATGATAAGTTGAGAGAAAGAGCAAAATGATAGAGGCTCGATGGTGAAAACCCTCTAGGTACTACAATTCGAATAAGGATCGTGAATCAGATAGGATAATTGGAGCATTGAAGCCCAGTTTCATGGCAAAGAGGTACAACAAGAGTTGAGCATTTGATTTACTTAACAGATCATGCCATTTAATCTAAAGGTGCATGTCATGGTCATTAGAGTTGTTGTCCACATCTGATAGGTTTCTACTTTGTAATTTTCTTGTTAGGCATCATTTCTTTCCACTTTGTTCCTTTTGTTTTGTTTACTCCTTCTTTTTGAGTCTTTTTGGTCAAAACAAGTGAGAACTGACTTCACAATCTGCTACCCGCTTTCCAATTGCACAAAACGGGATCTGGCTAGCACAACAAAATGGCATAAGTCAGGAAAGAGCAGTATACGCACTGAATGGATAACAATCGGCGTGCTTTGGGATTCATGAGAAATGCAAAAGTTCGGTAAATGGCAATTCATGAGCACAATGTAACAGATAAAGAGTATTGGGTTTGAATGGACCAGAGGTGTTGTCTGTGATAAGGGTGACATAGAAAGTGTTTAGTCAATGAATATGTAATGTCATATTAAGATAAAATCAAAGTTATCATGGCAAGTAAAGGAGAAATTGCCTCAAAGTCAAGGCCACAAACCAATCACCATGTTAAAACTCACAAGTTTTCTTTGTCTAAAATAGGGAGGAAGGCTATGTTCATATCAAAGCTTGGAAGCTTGAATTTTTCAGGTGTAATGCCCCACTTATGCTTACGCAAAGACTATTAAGAAGATCACATATTACCCCTAGGATACACACTTCCTAGTTTGAGTCGCTGAAGTATCACCCCTAGCAGACGCACTTCCTAGTTTGAGTCATTAAAGTTTCACCCATAGGAGACGCACTTCCTAAATTGATAGTTCATTCATAGGAGACGCACTTCCGAGTTTGAGTCATTAAAGTTTCACCCATAGGAGATGCACTTCCTAAATTGATAGTTCATCCATAGGAGACGCACTTCCTAGTTTGAGTCATTAAAAGTTTCACCTGTAGGATACGCACTTCCTAAATTGATAGTTCATTCATAGGAGATGCACTTCCTAGTTTGAGTCATTAAAGTTTCATCTGTAGGAGACACACGTCCTAAATTGATAGTTCATTCATAGGAGACGCACTTCCTAGTTTGAGCCATTAAAGTTTCACCTGTAGGAGACGCACTTCCTAAATTGATAGTCCATTCATAGGAGACGCACATCCTAGTTTGAATCATTAAAGTTTCACCTGTAGAAGACTCACTTCCTAAATTGATAGTTCATAGGAGACGCACTTCCTAGTTTGAGTCATTAAAGTTTCACCCCTAGGAGACGCACTTCCTAAGTTGATTTTCACCTGCAGGAGACGCACTTCCTAAATTGATAGTTCATTCATAGGAAACACACTTCCTAGTTTGAGTCATTAAAGTTTCACCCATAGGAGACGCACTTCCTAAATTGATAGTTCATTCATAGGAGACGCACTTCCTAGTTTGAGTCATTAAAGTTTCACCTGTAGGAGACGCACTTCCTAAATTGATAGATCATTCATAGGAGACGCACTTAATAGTTTGAGTCATTAAAGTTTCACCTGTAGGAGACGCACTTCTTAAATTGATAGTTCATTCATAGGAGACGCACTTCCTAGTTTGAGTCATTAAAGTTTCATCTGTAGGAGACACACTTCCTAAATTGATAGTTCATTCATAGGAGACGCACTTCCGAGTTTGAGTCATTAAAGTTTCACCCCTAGGAGACGCACTTCCTAAGTTGATTTTCACCCATAGGAGACGCACTTCCTAAATTGATAGTTCATTCATAGGAGACACACTTCCTAGTTTGAGTCATTAAAGTTTTCACCCATAGGAGACGCCCTTCATAGTATTGGTCATTTAAATTCACCCCTAGGAGACACACTTCCTAGTCAAAGTAATAGTTTTACTCGTAGGAGACGCACATCTTAGTCTAGTCTTTATTTTACTCTCTGTATCAGTAGTATAAGTGGTTTACAATTTTGCTAACAACTCGCAAATCCTCCTAGTGCAAACTGGGGCAGAAGATTTCATTTGTTTTGTTTGTTTTGATCGCAGGAACCCACCCGGAGGAACAAAAGGAAGGCAACGATGGTCAAAAGAAGACAATTCAAGTTCAATGGGGAAAACAATTCGAGTTTCATAGGAAGGGAAGGCAGTTCAAGTTCAGCAATCAGGCCTTCACCTGAAGAGAAGGGAAAGCATCTCAAAAATACAATGCAAGACATCATCAAAGGAACTGTTGTAGCAAAATACAAGTCAACAAGGCAACAACAATCACAAGAGCAAGTTTTAAAATAAGTCCTTTTAATTCATAGACCATAGCTTAGTCTAGCGTCTTTATTTTTGTCATGGTGTAATAAGGAGGTCAGTAAGCAGTGGCAACAACAGTAAATCACAGCTTCATGGTAGTCCCAGCTACCAAAACTTTCCGAACTACATTGACCTGATTCCTTTTCAACCAAGGATATTTAGGAAACCTTTGAAGCAAAGGTTCGGTCAAAATCTTTCAAAAAATGCTTCACACGGAGTATTTAAACGGGCAAAAATTGCTCGTATTTGCTCACTTTGTCTTTGCACGAAAACTCTTCGTGTTTATGGGCAAAGAGGGGCAGCTGCGAGCACGTGATTTTTGCTTCACACGAATTACTCCCAAAGAAATCAAAATAAAATAATTTTTCACTTGTGTGCAATTTTGTGAATTTTCATAATAGTTTCAGTTATTGTTTGCATTTGTATGTGCATATTTTTTTGTTAAAGTGATAAAAAATACAAAAATATATTGCAATTGTATTTAGGATTTAATTTTACAATTCTTGAGTTAAGCAGTAAATTACTTATTTTACAAAAATGAAAAATTACAAAAATAACGTATTTTGCATTTTAAGTGTTTAATGTCAAAATTGTATGATTTCTTTTATTTAGTATTTAATTACTTGTGATAGGTATTATTTAAAGTTGATTAATATTTTTAAGTTAATTTGGGTTTATAATTTAATTTAGAATTATTAGTATTAATTTAGGAAAGTAATTTGAAATAAATAGGAAAAGGAAAGAATAAAAGAGCAAATAGAAATTGGGCCAATGTTAAATTAATTCTCCAGCCCAAACCTTCACAACCCGGTTAAAACCAGCCCAAACTCGCCCTTATACCTGGTCCAAAACTTCAGTCCAGGAGACGTTCGAAACGACGTAGTATGATGAGAATACTACATCATTTCAACGTCAGTTAATCTCAGCCATTCACCCATTCCCCATCCAACGGTCCGCAGCCTCGCCCTTAACCCATACCCATCCCCCGATCCGATCAAATGAGGACCAACCCAGTCTCTGAGGTGCTTAAACGACACCGTTCAGATTAAGTGATTGATCCAGGCTGTTGATCCCAGTTGATCTAACGGTCTGAATTCAATCTCTAAATCCATATAAAAGAGAATAATGAACCCCACCCCCTCAACCCCCCCCACCATCTCTCACCAGTTTCAGAGACAGAGCTTAACCCCACTATCCTTCGCCGTGAACCATCGGCGAAAATCGCCTCCGTCAGTGGCGAACGTTCGATGACCTCCATTTTTACACCCAAGGTTCACCTTGACCTCCCCATTTCCAATCCACCACTAGTTTTCCTCGAATTACAGCCTAGCTTCTTGAATATTCAAAACCCTAACAGCCCTTCCGTCATGCCCGGCAGCACCATCTCTGATGGCCACCAAAACTACACCCCTGAACCACCATCATATCCTTATCCCAAATACCAACTCCGTTTTATTCGAACACCCCTAGAACGGTTCGAATATCAATCCTTAGCTATAAACTCTAGTAGCCGCCACCATTCCCCACCACCTTCTGGTGGCGCCGCCACCTCAGACCAGCCCTAAACTAACACCATACAATCACCATGACTTCCTTGTTCCAAAATCGTAATTGGTTTCACTCGAATATAGTCAGAACCTCTCAAATTTTAAGTCTGATGTTCGAGCCCTAGAACCTTGAGTTTTGACCAAAAAACATGAAATGTTTGTTTTGGATTAATCAAGTCTGTTTCAGCACAAAATAATAACAATTGTTTATTCTCCACCAAGAACAAACGTTTGGTATTATCTTGGGCTGATTCAGAATGTCAAATTCCGAGATTGAACCTGGCAGGTGAGTTCTTTCCCATTCCTTTTGTCTATTTAATTAAATTTTATTCTGATTGTTCATCTACCCCCTTCTATTTTATTTTTTAGGTTTGAATTTAATTGAAATTCGATCATATATGTTCTGTTGTTTTATTTGGATTTGTAAATTGGTTTCTTGTTTCCTTAGCTGTGTTTTTCATCTGTTTAAATTTCCAGAGTCAAAATTTAGTCAATAATTGGAATTAAGCTGATAACTCGGGCAATGTCTTGTAAACAAACAGTTGGATTACTGTAAGATAATCTTTTTGTCACCTAACTTGAGAAACTTCTAAATGGACAGTAGGAGTGCATTAATTGAGTGGGTAAGTGAGTGGGTAATTGAATGGATAGTTAATGGATGAATTTAAAAATTAAAAGGATAATCTGATAGTGGATATAGCACTAATTGTATGCCTATTAAAAGGATGGAAATACAGATTAAGACACACAGATACAATCTGAGAGAGAGTAGATACTGAGAGTTTAATACTTTGAGGGGATCAAGAGATATAGAATTCACAGGGAGAAAAATTAACAGAGAGATTAAGAGGAAGAAATCTGGAAAATTAAGGCATCCAAGAGCTAAAATACAAAAAAATAGATCTAAGAATTAGAGGATAAAAATCTGGAAAAAAATCAAGACGGTTAGAGATTGATAGGAAAAATCCAAAAATACAAAACAGCAAGTTCTACTGTTTGGTAGAGAAGGAGATAGAAGAAAAAATCAGAAAAAATCAAAACAAAAACAACTGAAGTTCACTATTTCATCGAGTTCTTTTATCTTCTTCTTGGATTTCTGGAAGTTCTCTCTTATTTTTGAAATTATCTGCAATTCATTTGGAGTTGGAAATGGTTTGAAGTTGGGGGTAATTGTTGGTTTTTTTTGAAGTTATTTGGTCTGGTGATCACTGTTTCTTGGGTTTGCATACTCTGATAATTCCTTCTCCTGAACCTGGGGTGGTTTTCTGTTGTTTTACTATTGTTGTTGACCTCTGTTTTGTGGCTGATAACTTTGATTCTTTTTCTTTCCATTTCCAGTTACACCCTTTGTAACCATGTTGGTTGTGAAATAAAAAATTGGCAAAAATGAATTGATACGAAGATGCTGAAGCATGAGATTCTTTTCAGTTTATTGAACGATCTGTTTTGCTTTGATTACTGTGGCCCTTTGTTTAATTTAGGTTTATAGTTGGTTTGTAACTATTACTTGAAATGATTTGTATGTTAAACTTTCAGTTCACCCCCCCCCCCTTAATTTCCTCAAATTTGAGTACTCGAATTCACTAAAGAATTGTGTAGCTGTTAATTTCAGTAGTATAACTTAGTTTGCAATCCATGTTAGCTAAAGGAATTATCAGAATCTATCATTGATCCAGTGTGTATGGATCTGGTATTCTTCTAGTAGTTTGGTCAAGCTGTAATAATTGAGTTTCTGTTGTTCATAAGGCATGGAATTCATCTAGAGTTTAGCGTAAGGTAGTACTGATTCCTTTCAAATGTTTCAAAGTTAGTTAGCATGTTTAAACGTTAGTTTGAATTTTAATTTTGGAGTATTGGGTGAGCATAAGAAGTGATTATACGATTAATCTGTTGGTTTGCATAAGTATGTCTATATTTTGTGAGTACTAGGTGTTTAAAATGGTTTCCAGTTAATTCAAGATCTATGCATTAGTATTTGGTTTTCACAATTTAGTTCGGTGGTCATTTGACTTAAGTTACGAAATTTGCAAATGTACAATCAGTTGTCAATGTCTTTCTTTAGATTAAATACTTCTTCTATGTAATTGCTTAAGTGTGATTCCTTGGCTTCTTTCTCGATCTGGATTTGCTCCGTTTGTGTTAGGCTTGCTTCGAACCCAAGTCGATTCTGGCCTGGCATGTTCATCTTCAGCGTTTGTGGAGGCTTCATCTTACGTGCACTTCATATGGACTGGGCTCCTTTCGGACCCAGGACTAAATAGTAACTGGCCCGTTAATAATTAAATGGTGGGCCTTGGGCCTTTCAAGTTAAGTGGCAGACTCGAGCTAAGGGTCTCTTCAGTAATGGAGAGCGTCCTTGTTCGAGTTTGGACTTGATCTTGGAGCAATAATTTTCTTGAATACCTTGATGTTAGTTAATTCATAATGTTAATCAATTAAGTTTTTTTAGAGATAATTCTTGATAGATAATATTAGTTCATCTTTAGGATGTCCTTTTAAAAATAAATTGAGCTGCGCCATGTTAAACCAAATTGACAAATTGTGTGGCCCTCTTTAATTACTCCTTTAAAATATTTAGAACTCGAGGCGTGTCATTTAGCTAATTTGCATGGCTCTCACCAAGTTAAAAATGCGTAGTTGCTTTAGGCGCGTACTTTAATAACATTACCTTCCTAAACTCAGATGCACATTTATGTGACCTAATTCCAAATCTCAACGATGTTAAAATGTGACACAAACCACGGGTGCATTTATGTGACGTGGTTTGAGACGTATTTTAATGACGTTGCAATTTTCTATAAAAATGAATAAAAGCGATTTAAAGTTTAAAATTTGCACATAGGTTCATAATTATTTAAAATCAGATAATCAAGCCATTTATAATAGTTGAGCGACCGTGCTAGAACCACGGAACTTGGGAATGCTTAACACCTTCTCCCGGGTTAACAGAATTCCTTATCCGAATTTCTGGTTTGCGGATTATTTAACAGAGTCAATCCTTTCCTCGATTCGGGATTTTAAACCGGTTACTTGGGACACCATATCTCCTAAGTGGCGACTCTGAATCTCTTAATAAATGAATCCCGTTTCGATTGTCCTTTAATTAGAAAAAACTCCCTTTATTATACCCTCTCGGGGTGTACTGAAAAAGGAGATGTGACAGCAATTACATATTTACAACAACCAAATATCAATTTTTTCTAAATAAATGAGTATCCTAAAATAATACACAATCCGAATTTTAAATCTAAACTCATGAAATACAAGATAAAGGAAGCATACTTTAAAATCACAATTTATAAAGAAGAAGGAGAGTCTGGACTTGGGTCCACGACCCAGGCCTAACGGCCTATGTCCAGACTAGTCAAGTTTATTCGGGCTTCGTATTAAGCCTTACTAAAAAGCATGGCACTCTTACAGGTTGGGCTTACCAATCAGCCCATTGTGCCATTACACTCATGAAGGCATTATAGCAATTCTACCAATTTGTATAAAACAAAATTAAGGTTTCCCTTATTACAACTTTTCACCTCAGAATATAACTTTTTCCATAAAATTAAAATTATTACATGATAATCCTATTAAATACACAAAATACTAATCTAATCACTACACTACTACAATCTCCATAAAGTTATGCTTCTTGCGTGAATAACACTGGATTTCAGTATGCTGGAATAGTAGAGCTTTGGGTTTTAAAAAAACTTTGGACTTACTGATTTGGTCAACTGGTGGCCCAAATACATAAGCATTGGCTCAAAGTTTTGCAAATACATTCTAAATAACATCAACATTACTTATAACAAGAAAAGAGGGGGAGAGAAAACTAACTACAGAACCATCCTTGAACCAGAATATTCTAAAGAAAACACTCGAATATGTGAGACAACCTGATTCATGGGTTTAACCATGGAAAAAGGTTAAAATCATGTATCAACTGAGGTTTTAAACCTCACAGTTATGGCATGCTTCCTTAAGGCAGTACAGAATGCACTTAAAGGGAGGGGAAGGTTGGTTTAAGCTATGGATTTGACCATGGAAGGGTCAAACTAATAAGCTAATCAAATTTTAAGAGTAGGGATCTAGACACTTTATTTGACTAATGCAAAGAGAAACCAGAAATACACATTTGATAAAGGGATGACTAATGTTAACATTGCATAAAGACTAACAACTCATGAAGCAGAATCCAACAGAAACAAAGAATCATTTATTCAGAGAATTTCACATACATAGGAGTCATTTCAAGGAATAGCCATGTGTACCTTGAAGCTAGAGTGCCAAATGAGACTTGAAAAAACTACTTCAAATCAAGAAGCAACAGCAGCAGACGAAACAACCTCTACAACTCTGAGAATCAGACTTCAAAACCAGAATCAAAGCTAGAAGAAACCCGGAATCCAGCTAAAGAACTAAGGAAATTTCCTCTTTCAAATCATGTTTTGAACTTGTAAAGAAGTAAGAGATTTTCTGAGATTTTTAAAGCTATTTTTTTAGTCTGAAGTTTTCAGATGAGACCAAAGAACTTTTCAGAGAAAATTTTGCTGATAAAATATGCATAGCCCCCTTTTTTCGGAGGAATTAGAGGGTATATATAGGCTATCTAAAGAGAGGGTATATTTTAGTCAATCGAATAATGGAGCTTCAAGTCCAGTTGATCAATTAGAATCCCCAAAACGAAGAAGAAAATTAGATTTTTTTTCGAGAATGTGACGACCCAAAGGGTGATTTCTCTCTTTGTTCGTACTTCTGAGGCCTTCAAAACATCACTTTAGTTGTCTCGATTTGCGTACGTAGTCCGGGCGCGTAGCCGGAAAGATTATATGTTAAATTCTCTGTAAAATTTCAAAATGTGGCTTTAAAATGATTAAAGTTGACTTTGGTCAACGGACCCGTGATTTGACGGTCCAGAGGGTCCGTATAAAAATATGGGACTCGAGCATGTGCCCGGAGTCGAAATCCGAGGTCTAGAGCCCGAGAAATTTTTTTTTCTATGAAATTATTTTTCTGAAATTAATTAAGGAAAATGGAAATGAAAATTGATTAAAAGACTATGGTATCAGGCTCGTATTTTGGTTCTGATGCCCGGTACAAGTCTTATATATGATTTAAGTACTATCTGTAAAGTTTGGTTGAAAACGGATGTCGTTTGACGTGTTTCGGACTATAAGTTGCAAATTTGAAAGTTTATGAAACTTAGAAGAAAATCATGTGTTTTGAGGCTTGATTCTATGTATATGATGTTATTTTGGCGAGTTTATTGCATGAGTAAGTCCGTAGGATATTTTTGAGGTTGTGTGCACATTTGGTTTGGAGCCCCGAGGGATCGGGTGAGTTTTGGATAGGTGTCGAGTTGCATTTTGAACCTTTGGAAAAAATCTGGTATGAAGGCTTCTGTGATCTTCGCAAATGCGAAGAATGGATTTGCAATTGCGAGCATCGAGTCGCAATTGTGAAGTCTGGGAGATTCAGGCAGAGGTCGCGAATGCGATGATTTCTCTCGCAAATGCGAGGCGTCGCCCTTCGCAAATGCGATCAGGTTTTCGCAAATACAAAACCTGTCAACTAGACCGAGGTTTGCAAATGCGAACTTAAGCGTCGCATTTCCCAAGCCCGCAGGGTTCACAATTGCGAACCGGACTTCGCATTTCCCATATCTGAGGCCTGCATTTTTCATACGTAGACGAATTTTCACCTCATTTCTTCATTCTTTCAACTCAAACACTCCATAGGCGATTTTGGAAGAAAACTTTCTTCCCCAAATCATTTGTAAGTCAATTTTTACTAAATTTCTTCAATCTTTATCATCATTAAACATGTTTTATCTTAAAATCAAGAATTTCCATGGGTGAAAATGGGGATTTTGGGTAAAACCTAGGTTTTCTTAAAATTGAGCATTTGGACCTCAATTTGAGATCCGATTTCAAAACAAACCATAGATATGAACTCGTAGGGGAATGGTAACCGGATTTTTGGTGCAAACCTCGGGTTTTGACCACATGGGCCCAGGGGCATTTTGGAAATTTTTGAGTAAAACTTTGGAAAATTCATTTTCATGCATTTAAGTTGATTCAATTAGCATTTGTTGATACATTGAAGTAATTTGTGACTAGATTCGAGCGGGTTTGTGATGAATTTGAGGGGTAAAGATATACTAGAGGCTTGAGTGAATTTTTGGAGCATTTGAGGTAAGAGTTTGATCTAACTTTGTCTTGAGGAAATAGGATTAGGGTGTTGTTTGCTAATTGCTAAATGTTGAGTGTGGTGTATAGGCATGGTGACGAGTATCTATACACCGGTGTCTAGCATGACCGTGGGTCCTTGTTTGTACTTATTCCGATATAGTTATGACTCTATCATGTTAATTGATGAATCTTATGAAATGTAAAGAGTATGATGATTGATAGTGGGTTGTAAATTCTTTGGAGCATTGGCTCGAACAATAAGAAGACTATTGTGTAAGAAATGAAGGAAATAGAAGGTATTATGATTAAATCCCGTGTCATGATGGTTTGAGTATATTGATTATACTCCCTTGCAGGGATTTAGCCGTTAATTGTGTAATTCCCTCGCCGAGACATTTCTTATTATTTGTTATCCCCTCGCCCCGTTTGGTTGTGATTGCTAATTGGGTGAGGAGAGTGATAATGCACGAAGGGTCATTCCGTGCCGTGTTTTGATTATATTTGCACGAAGGGCCATTCCGTGCCATGTTTTGATTATATTTGCACGAATGATCATTCCGTGCCATGTTTTGATTAATTATGCACGAAGGGACATTCCGTGCTCTGATTTGATTATAATTGCACGAAGGATCATTCTGTTCCATGATATGAGAGTGATGTGAGGGAAAGCACGAAGGGTGATGCCGTGCACTTTATTTGATTGATTTTGGTGAGAATGAGAGTAAAAGCACGAAGGTTGATGCCGTGCAATTGTTGATTTTATTGCTCTCGTTAATTATGGTTGTTGCCCTGTTTCTTACTTAAATTGTTGAATTTATATCCTGACTGTACCCCATAGTATGCTTCCCTCCATTTTTACTGTTTAATTTCTGTAATCTTCCCTTTTATTGCATATATATGTATATATATACATACATATATGTATATATATATATATATATATATATATATATTGAACTGTACAGGTTGATTTGGTAGTCCTGCCTAGCCTCTGTCACGACCCGGATTTTTCACCCTCGGGAGTCGTGATGGCGCCTACTAATAAGAGCTAGGCAAGCCAATTATCAAATACCTCTTTTAATGAACTACGACAATATTATAAATAATAAAACATTTAATAATAAAGCGAAAGTCTCAAACATAGTTAACTGAAAGAAAGGTGGAAGTTTAACAAATCCTCTACCCAAGACTGGTGTCACAATACTCACGAACGTCTATAGAATACTGTGAGCACGTGATTTTTACCCTAAGCAAATTATTTCAAAATTTTCAAATAAAATAATTTTACAATTTTAGGAATTTTTTTGCATTCTTTGTGTTAATTGGTCGCATAATAACTCGTATTAAAAAAAAATACAAAAAAATATGCATATGCATTAGGATTTTTAATTTTTACATTTTTAGTATTAATGCATTTTGGAAAAAACAAATTAAAGAAAAATAAAAAAATAGCATTTTTATTGTTTTAATTAGAAATTACTACAAAATAGTTATTAAATAATTTTTAGACTTTAATTAGTATAATTGTTAGTTTAAATATATATATATATATATATATATATATATATATATATATATATATATAT
>MU723007.1:0-39905 GCA_026770625.1 Nicotiana glauca
GTTTGATCACGAACAAGTAATTTGATCTTGAACGCCTTGGTACTTGATTTGGCTTCGTTCTTGATCTTGAACTTGAACTTGAACTTGTAGCTTGAGTGCTTGAGTTTGTAGCTTGTAGAAAAATCTGCGGTGTTTGATCCACGAGCTCTCTGCTTGCTTCTTGTTCTTAATTCTGGTGTCTTCTAGCTTTATGAAGACCTCTATTTATAGTTGTTGGGAGTAATGTGGCTCTGCGATTTGATTGGTCCGTTTGAATTGACCAATACCATCAAGACACTTGGCATGATTTAATTGGCTCATTTATTTGTCTTGGATTGCCATATTATTTGACACATGACATGATTTCATTGGCTCATTTATTTGTCTTGGATTGCCACATCACTTGACACATGGAATGATTTTATTGGCTCATTCTTTTGACTTGGATTGCCACGTCACTTGACATATGATATGAGCCTGGGATTTAAGACGGGCTAATAGCCATTTGGACCTTGGGTTACTGAAGTGGGCTTATCATTTAATTTATAGTCCAATTAAAAGGACTAGCCCAACACATGTATTGGATTTAACTAATTAACCCAATTTACTAGCCACAATATTTGTTTGGACTAGTATCTTGAATTTAATACGATCCAAATTTCTTTTATGGATTTAAATCCAATAAAATTTAAATG
This sequence comes from Nicotiana glauca, assembly GCA_026770625.1. NCBI lineage: Eukaryota > Viridiplantae > Streptophyta > Magnoliopsida > Solanales > Solanaceae > Nicotiana > Nicotiana glauca. The sequence continues at coordinate 675 of MU723007.1, forward strand.
CTTACATATGGTTATAAAAGCTTCTCATTATGGTTAGAATTGTAAGTTTAAGTTAAATTGTTACCAAATTTAGAAAGAGTTTATTCTTTTTGGACGGATCAAAGAAAAAATAAGTTCACATAAACTAGAACAGAGGGATTTACTTTCAAGAAGAAAAAGTTTTATATAACATGTACTTTGTGAGAGAGTGTCACTTTCATGTGACCTCAGCAATTATGACCCTTTTTGGGTATTGAAAGAAGGCTTAGCTATCCGTTGGATTTACGAAAGTGTACAAGTACGTTTATCGTAAAAAAGTGCAAAAGCAAGGGCAAAATGTAACTTGGAAAAACTACTGCTAGTCCTTCCATTACAAGTACAAGAATGCGATGGGAATTAAAAATAAGAATCCTGGTTTTTCATTCAACATAGCCGAAAGTAAAAGAAAAACTACCATACGATGCAATACAGGTAAGCAAAGCAGAACATGAAATTCGAGCTTGGCTTTCTTTCATGTATAGTAGTAATATGGAGAGAGAAGCATTAACTTTGAAGAGTTGCACGAATTCAAATTCTTGAAATTTCTAAAATTTGTGAAGAATAATATATGTAAGTGTCTAAAACATCTAAATGTAAAGGTTCCCACAAAAAATTTAGGACTAAGAAACAAGATAATGGAAATCTACAGAAGTACAAATAGCATCTACTGTTCCATAGACTGCCCAAACAATTTTCTTTAGTGTCAAAATAAACAACTAATCTAGTTAAATCTTGGAGGAGAAACTGTCTAGAATGCCCTGTACGATTTCTATAAGTCAATGTAAAGCAGAAAGTATTTCAGCGGTACCAGAGGGATAATCACGATTGGTTCGAGTCAAAACAGAATGAAAACGGTTGTGTTTACCAATCCAGATGTTCTGAATGTAATTTTTTCCCAAATGTTTGATAACATCACCGTACAAAATGAGAACTTAATCCCTTCTCAGTGAGAACTAAAACCAAATCCTGAATACTATGTGTAATTATTACATGTAAAGTCCTTCTGGGACTCCCTCTTTCTTCTTGAACATGACCTTATCTTTCGCCTTCTTGAAATCTGCATGAGTCACCTGTAGAGAACAGAAGAATTCAGTCAATATCTATTGCAAACGGAAAACTACTATTGGCTGAAGTTTTACTGACATGAACAGGATCAGCCACTCAGGAAGTTTCACATTATATAGTTCCAAGTATACTTTGTTTTTGCCCCGTTGTAAAGAAAACTAATAGTTCATCGGACTATACGTAGAAATTGTATGTTCCGATTATAGGTAGAAATTGTATGTTCCGCATCTATTTTACTTATTCAGACGCATTGCTAACGTAAAGATCCACATTCCAAGTTTCGATAATTAAATTCTTCAACAAGTCAAAACTTTCTCAAGAGCCCAAGTTAAAGAATAAGTATAACATGCTTCCTCATTAAACATAATTCACAAGAGTTAACTCCGCACATGAAAGAAGACATGGACTTGCTCAATTTCCACAGTTCAGCATTTGGGTGCAAATAAAGGCAAATTTAATTTTGAATTTTGAGTTCTTACCTTCATACGCCGTTCTCTTAGAGCGAGCAATCCAGCTTCAGTACATATTGCCTTGATATCAGCTCCAGAAAACTCATCCTTGGTCATAACAAATTCTTCAAGGTTCACATCATCAGCCAAAGTCATCCTTGCAGTGTGTATCTGAATATCCCAAAATAAGATTTTTCTTGTCAGCAAAGAGGCGGCAAACCAAGATGCATCACTCAAAATAATTTTTGCTAACATCATGACAACAGACCTGGAAAATCCGCCTCCTTGTTTTAATATCAGGAAGAGGGAACTCAATCTTCCTGTCTATTCTGCCAGGTCGCAGCAGGGCAGGATCAAGACTTTCGATTTTATTTGTAGCAAGAATCACCTTAACATCTCCTCTGGAATCAAAACCATCTAGCTGGTTCAACAATTCTAACATAGTCCTCTGAATCTCACGTTCACCACCAGAGTGTGCATCATACCTGCAGATGAAGACATTAATTAACAGAATCCACAACATTCCAATATTTATGTTACTGATGCCAGAATCAAACCTCTTGGTACCAACTGCATCAATCTCATCAATGAAGACAATAGACGGAGAGAGATCATCAGCAACTCTGAAGAGCTCCCTGACCAATTTAGGCCCATCTCCCAAGTATTTCTGAATCAGTTCACTTCCGACAACACGCAAGAAAGTTGCTGAAGTGGAGTTTGCTACTGCCTGAACAAATATAATTAACATAGCTCAGATTTTATCGCTTCTATGCCGACAAAGACATTAGTACTCTGACAGCAAATAATTAACACTCAACAAAGATCATACCACCTCTGGTCCATTTAAATATTTTTTAGGCATTCAAATTTGGTCCGAAATAAGTGTTATTATAGGATACCAAGAATGCATTTGCTATTATTCCAAATCTACCCTTGCTCCGGCAGATGATCTAGAAATTCGGAAAAGAGACGAAGGATACTTTGAAGTGACATAAAGGATACCTTTGTCAAAAACCCTTAATATTAATACTATTATATGGTTTTCTTCGTGGGCGCACCAAAACACTAAACGACATTTAAAACTGATAGGAAGTAGTAACTGCTAGCACTTGTTACATGGACATAAATAGATAGCATGACATCTGGACGGACTACTGGCAGCCAGACACGAAAAATACATCCAACAAACCAATCATTCCGAAAATTCAAAGACACAGCATGACATGTCAAACAGGCTAATGGCAACCAAACTCGAAAAATGCATACAACAAAAAAGATTTTCCTCAAAGCTCTAAGAGGAATTGCCATGCAGCCACGCCACAGCTCTAGAAATGAACTTGCGAAATACCATCAAAGTAGATATTGTATGTTGAATTTCAAGTGACTCTACAGGCCATGACATGTGCAAATCTTATCCAAATAGAGAATACAACTAAACTCGTCCCAAAGAATCTTCTCGTTAGAAGATGAATCTATTTAGGAAAAATCCGTTGACTTTGTTCATATGTATTTTGCTATTAACTTGGCCCTTTAGCAAATCACCAACTTTCTATCTGACAACACTTTTCGTGTCATTTATCATAATTTCCTTTTCTTAAAGAAAGTATTTTCTGATCCATTATACACAAGGAAATTTCACAAACCTTTGCAAGCAAGGTTTTGCCAGTCCCAGGCTCTCCATAGAGAATGACCCCTTTAGGAGGTTTTATACCAATGTCTTCATACAGCTCAGGGTGAGTCAACGGAAGCTCAACAGCTTCTTTGATCTCCTGAATCTGAGCATCCAATCCACCAATATCAGCATAAGATTCCAAAGGAGCTTTCTCAACCTTCATGACAGACACCATCGGATCAACATCATCTTGTAGAAGACCAACAACTGAAAGAACCTGAATGAGAGAGAACATACATAAGTCAAAAGGTCCACCCTCAAATTTACACAATTTTTCTAAAAAAATAGAGGAAGAAGAGGAATATATTTTCTGAGAAACTACTGCTAGAAAGAAGAGAAATCATACATAAGTTAAAATGATCCAGCCTCAAACTTCGGCACTTTTTCAGTTTTCTGGAAAAAAAATAAAGGAAGAAGAGGGAGAGATTTGTTGAGAAGTTACTGCTAGAAAGAAGACATAAAATGTTTGATAACGCATGGAATTAAGAAAATGGAGGCATTAATTTCTCGACTCATTAACCCATGAGACATAGCAAATCAATTAGCCACAGGAATTATTCCAACAACCAAGGCATTTCCAACTAAACCAAAAAAAAAAAAACTGGTAGTCAAATTGGAAGCTTTTTATTATCTCAAGTAATGTGGCATAAATATTCTCAGAAAATATCAAAATCTGGGTAATAGAAATTGTTAATTCAAGACTTACCGAAAGAAAAAAAAAAATGTTAATTCAAAAGGATATCACAAACTCCAGATATCTTCAGTTTTTTCGTAACATGCTATAATGTCAATTCAAAGGGATATTAGATTCTGGATTGACAGTTCTTGTGGCAGAGGATGTTTAAATGGTAATTTGGCTGGACCATACATTACAAAGATTGGAGAGGTTGATCCTCCGAAGCAGTAAAGCAAATAAAAGCAATCACATCGCACTTTCTTCAAACACTTCGAAAGCAGCTAAAATGATAGCTGCCCGACCGTATAGTTCAATGGCACTTTAAGTAGGTTCTCATGTACACAACCTAACATAGAAAGCTTCTGGAACTAATAGAGCATATCTGCTGCATTAATAAGGTAAATTTGGGAGCTGGGGTGGGGTGTTTGGGAGGGGGGAGAAAGTGAGAACAAATGGGTTTAGAAGAGGAAAGGTTAAATATGTCTTGCTCCAGCACTTGAAAAGCTAATTAAATAGAACGATATTGTCAGAACCACTGCAAAATTCTACACAAGATCTACAAGCGCACAGCAATCAAAAATACATGACACTTCGAAACTGCTAAGCTAAAGCTTAATATCCCTAAGAAATTGAGTGGCTCCATTGGCAAATATGTGAATCTGGTTTCCACTAAATGGAGAACACACTATAACAACAAGAAATAAGGATCTTCGCAGCAACAACAATAACAATCCCAGTGTAATCCCACAAGTGGGGTCTGGGAGGGTAGCGTGTACTCAGACTAGTGTTAAGCGAAAAGCGCAAAAAAGCTCTAAGGTCCATCGGGGCTTTAAGTGCAAAATGCAAATAAAGCGTGGGCTTTCACGAAGAAAGGCGCAAATGGAGAAAAAATACAAATATGTATATGTAGTCCAATACTAATAAATTATAAGAACGAATAACAAAAATATGGACAAAAAAATTGAAAAAATATTACGACAAAATAAACTATCAATTGCTTAGTGTCACCTCTTCAAGATTATACTCATTCGCAAGGAAAAGTATGTCATAGAGCCTTGATGATCATACTGAAGCGCCTATTAAGTGAGGTGAAGCGCTCAACAAGTTAGCACGCTTTAAGCGTGCCTTTGATAAGGCTGACGCAGACTTTATCCCTACCTTGTGAAGGTAGGGAGGTTGTTTCCGAGAGAGCCTTGCTCAGAAAAAGCATAGTCACAATTCTCAAAAAATATTATGTACAACACATATTAATGCAGAGCGACCAAGGAGCGCCAATCAAACTATTAACTAGTTGCAGGGTGGGAATAAAACACCACTTAAAGGTTACAATGGAAAAAAAACACCCCTTAACAAAGTAAACACTCCACCCAACAACAAATACACCCCAGTCCTAGACAAGTTGGGTTGGCTATATTAATCCTCATTGACCATTTTTCTTCATTAAGTTCATCTCAGGCTAACATTCTTTCAAATAAAAATAAAAACCACTAAAAGTTCTCTAAATTTTCTATTGGCATAAAAATCATTTCAACCAACCAGTCTGAAAACCCTGAATTAACCATGTTAAAATCCTGATGAAACTTTCAAGAATGTACTAAACCCTATAGGATATATTTTTGGAGTTAAATGCACTAAACCCTCACACTATCAATTCATAAATGGTAGAATCACAGCTAAACAATATTAACAAGCACTATTAATAATTACTCACAGACCTAAAATTCTGTGATTCCAAACACTAAAATCTGGAATTGATTCAAACACATTCAGCTTTTGCTCCATCGCCAAGTCCAAATCCAAGTCTTAACTTAATAAAAGCTCAAATGCCAAATTTTACCAATTACCTAGTTAGGGGTATATAACTAAACTGCACTCGAACTTACAAACTGTCATGTCTCACTTCACAAATCCTTAATCCGTCGATATCCATAGGAACGTATAACCCTAGGTCGCCTATTCCAAACCCTAAATAGGCAACGGCCAACGAAACGCCACAATATATTAAAAATAACATAATTAAATACCTTATTATGCATCAGAATAGCACAACCAGGTTCCAATTGGTCCTTATCCACAAAGGACAAGATCCCAACATAATACTCAGGCCCAACTGAAGAAGAAACTATGGCATGATTCTCATCAATAAGCTCCTCTAAATTGCCAACGCTCATCGGCGAACCACGTAGATCATCAACCTTAGATCTATCCTCTTCAGTTTTCTCTTCCTGAGGTTTTAATCGTTCCTGATTGGCCACGAATTCTTCTTCCATTAACAGGTAATCTTTGATCCGCTCGAGCTTTAGGAGCCGAAGCTTGCACTTTGTGAGTGGTGTAACGGTTGGTAGCCGAGCTGCAGCTTCGGAACCCTTCTGTTTCCGCTGCTTACGGCCGACTCGAGCCGGTGGAGCAGCCGGCTCGAACTTTTTCTCCTTCTTGTCCCCGTCGTTCTTCCGATCTCCGGGCAGTTGCCGGTTAAGTCCACCTGGAGTTCCCTGACCCATTGAGCTGTAACTGTGAAGAAAGGGGGAAGAAGGCTTCAGAAATGGTTTTGGGAGTTTTGAGATTGTCTTCTGTTACAAGAAATATACCATTAGAGCGTGAATAATAAAGAGGGGGGCATAAATATGGGAATCAATGGGCCGGAGTGGCCCATCAATATTTGGGTCCGGGTTAGGGGTTCTACTCACCGGTGCCTTTAGTACGGTACAGGTCCAAGCAGTTTATTAAAAGATTAGTCAATTCATTAAATATTATTAATATTAGTCAATTAGTTATTTGTGGTTTTGATTTTTTTTGAGTGGGTATTATTAGAATAGATTGGATCTTAAAAAGTTTGAATCTCAGTTTTGGGATGATTTAATGGAGTTTTGAGATTGTTTGAATTGATAATTCGAAGTAGAAGATGAAACATGAAAAAATGATAAGTGTATCATTTGTGTATCACGTATTTATCATATTTTTATCAAATGTATATCCATGTATACTTGTGTTTGATACATGCGTGATACATGTTTAATAAATATGTCACAGAAGAATTTTTTGAACTCGATTTTAATTACGAATTTTGATACCATATCAGTTCAAATCACCTCCAATTTTCCTCAAAAATTGTATATTGACTTGTCTATATGTTTTCAATGAATTTCAATTATATCCATTGAAAAAAGTTTTTTTTTGCTTTTATCACCTTGTTTGCTATCTCATCTATAAATTCTTATCTTTGTCTCGCATCTAATGTTGCTGATCAGACTAAAAATAGGCAGAATAGCCTCATAGACACTTGTACTCGTTCGCGTTTTATCACCCTGGTCCTTGTACTCAAAAAAGTTTCATCTAGACACTTATAGTTGTTCAATATTAATATTTTTAATCCCTCTAACCGTTGACTAGGTCTATGTGGCAGCTTAACAGCTTAACTGGAAAAAATACGTGTATTTCACGCGTATATGGAGCGTGAGTATAATTATTTAAACCAAAAAATAATTAAAATGATAAAAGAAAAAAGTTAAATACAAAGAAATGTCAATGATTTACATTTTCCCACCTCCCCCTTCCCCATTTTTCTCTCTCCTACTCCATTCTTCCGGTTATTACCTCTGCCCCATGTTAATACAAAACCTAATTACGATACAGCCGTTTCCACCACAAATGTTCCTCGTCGCCCCAGATTAAAAAACATCACAAATTGGTAACAATTTATGAAGAAAGTTATTTTCTAAATCCCCTATTGTCGCCCCAAATTCAAAAACATTCCTAAATTAGTAACAACTTATGGAGAAAGTTCTTTTCTAAATCCCTCCGGCCCCGCCCAACTTCTGAAGAAGAGTTTTTGCAAGGAAATAGAGAAAGTGCAAAAAGATCTCCGACGAGCCGTCTTCTGGTAGAGGAATCTTTAAAAGCTTAGGGTGAGTTTCTAGTGAGATGGTTTTTGGAGCCGTTCCCGATCGATTCTTTTTTGTAGTGATTGGTGGTGTTATGATGGAGTATTTGATGTGACTTTTTAGGTGAAGGGTGGTCCGAGAGGAATTGCAGGTGGGCCGATTTTTAAGAGTTGAGTTGAGTTGAAAAAGAAAAAATAAAGAGTAAAAAGTGATTATCGGTAGAAAACAAGAGTTAGATAAATTCTTTCTCTCATTGTTTGTATCATAACATTGTAATGTTACTCAGTGGGCTATTTTGAAGGTTGTGATAAATGTATGGTGAATTGTGGTGAATAAAGATGGTGAGTGAGGAGGAAGGTGATGGTGGAATGGAAAAAGAAAAAATATAATTTTTGAATAATATTAAAAAGTAAATTAAATAATAAAAAAAATCTGACGTGGATACTGATGTAGCATCCACGTCATGGCATTTGAAGAACTCATGTGGTTAGAGGGTTTAAAATATTAATTTGGAATAATTATAAGTGTCTGGATGAAACTTTATTGAGTATAAAGACCGGGATGACAAACGCGAATAAGTACAAGTATCTCTTAGGCTATTCTGTCCTTAAAAATATAGAAAAAGATCTTTGTGTGTGATTCTGGAGAAAAAGAACCTTATTTATTTGGGTTTTTAATTTTTCTATGTGCTTGAATAATTTTGATAAGTCTATGATTAATGGCCAGAGGTTGATAAGTCTATGACCATCAGTTTGTTTAGATAAAATAAGTAATTGGGCCATGGGCTAATAAGGAAGATGAATTAGATTTTTGAAGCAATTAATGTGTTGAGAGGGTTTGGCTAACATTAATAACGCTATGGATCTTTAAATTTGCATGAGAGCTAGCCCAAAGTTAGTAAATCAAAATCAGGCTCATTTCTTCTATAACTGAGTAATTATTACACTTAGTCCAAAAGGCTAAATTACCTTTCTTCCACAAAGATATTCTCTCATAACTTTAATCTTACAATAATCTCAAATTAGCTTTAGGAAAGTAATTCATGAACAATCGTAGCTTGCTTTAGGCGCGATTAATAATAAATCATAGTGACTATGAGTACGGTTCCAGTGGCATAGTCATGATTCGTAAATTTCAACTCAAGTGTGGGTTCATGCGGCTTGACCACAACTTCAAATAATTAAAATAAATATGTTGTGAATTACGGGTACGTTTCACGTGGCGTGATTTGCGATATGAACAAAAACGACAGGTGCGCGATACTGTGACTTGTTCCAATAAATTTCATAATTATTTTAAAATAATTAAAAGTAGTAGAGAAGCGGTAATGTATAAAAGGTTTCAAACATATAATAATTCAGATAATTAAGCCAAATATTAATTGTTAAGTGACCGTGGTAAAATTACGAAACTCAGGAGTGCGTCACACATTCTCACAGGTTATCAAAATTCCTTACCAGGTCTTCTGTGTTCGCGAACCATAAATAGAGTCAATTTTCTTGATTTGGAATTTTAAAATAAATGTGACTTGATACACCATAATAATTATTCTAGGTGGCAACTCTAATTAAATAAATAATCTCATTTCAAACAATATCACTTTTATTGGAAAAATTCAATCTTCAGAAAAAGGAGGTGTGACAACGACCCAAAATTTTAACCTCGGGGTCATGATGGCGCCTGACATCTACTTGCTAAGAAAGCCGACATGAGTAGAGAATTTATTGATTTTTAACATTTTATGACAAAATATTAACAATGAAAAAATGATATGTTTGAAGTACAGTATAATAATACTGAATAGCGAGTCTAAACATAATTAATAAATTGGTGTCCTGATTACTTGAACATCTAGAGTGCTACAAATATGGTCTGAACTAAATACACTATTTTGAAACTCGAAAAAATAGTAAATATAAGAGGGAATGGGACTTCAGGGCTACGAATACTGTCCAGCTATGCCTTGAGCCTACGTCAACAACTGGATCCGAGTAAAAGCTATTGAACGTCGCTAGGACCCACTCTGGAATCTGCACAAGAAGTGCAGATTATAGTATGAGTACAACCGATCCCATGTACTCTGTACGTGCCGAACCTAATCTCGATGAAGTAGTGACGAGGCTAAAGTGGCCACTTACAATAATCTATACGCAATAGTAGTAATAATAACAAGGGAAAAAACAAAAAACGAAAGTAAAGCAATTAATTTTATAAAAATGAACTCAAACCTCAATATCAGAAAGCTCAAAATAACAAATCTCATAATCTCATATAAAAATGATGAAACTAACGCAACAATAACAACAAGAACAACACATACATTATGTTGGGGCACGCAACTCTATTCCGCCGTACGCACAATTCTCCCTTATTTTACTATAGCATCATTTGTCAATATCAAGTATCACGTATACAATCTATTGCGATGCATAACCCGATCCCACCATATCATCATAAATAATATCATAATCCTCCCTTATTTCACTATTTCATTATTTATCAATATCGAATATTACGTAAAACCATTGCAGCGCGTAACCCGATCCCACCATATCATCATTAATCAATATCATAACCCTCTCATATTCCACCATATCACAATTTTTGCGGCGTGCAATCCGATTCACAACCAATTTAAATAAACATAAGCAATCCAATAACTCAATTTATAAGAATTTCTACAATCATAGAATACGAGTGCAAGGCCAATAAAGGAACCACGTAATAATCAATGAAATACAACAAATGTTGCAAAAAAAAAATAGGACAAATAAAGCACGTGACAATTAAGGTTTGCAAGTAAAACAGTTAGGGCGGGTAGCATGTCACGACCCATAATCCATTAAAGATCGGATGGCACCAGACACCACTGTTAGGCAAGTCAACAATAATACTTAATTTGGTTCTCATTTCGATATTTTAGAAATCATATTTTCTTTCAATTAAATAGTAAAAGATTGGATTTACAGAATAAATAATAATATTTTTAACAATTTCAGTACAGGACAACCCATAATCACCCCAAACCCCGGTATCACAAGTGCATGAGCATCAACTAGGAATATAAAATAATATACAACATCTTACCGGAATACAAATTAGACAGGAGAAGTATAAATACTCTAAAGGAGACTCTACTGGCTGCGGGTCATAATATGGAGTGCAGCCCACCTAGGTCCCCGCATGTATACACGCGTCTGCTCTCACAAGGCCACTAAACACATATGTAACTGTACAAAAAATATGCAGCAAGTGTAGTATGATTACGTAAATCTACGTGTACCCAGTAAGTATCTAGCCTAACCCCGGAGTAGTAGTGACGAGGGATCGACATCGACATTTACTAGTGGTCCAATAATATCAGGTACAGTAAAAGGGTAAATAAACATGAGGCAGAGTAAATAAATAAAATAAATAAGCATAAAATACGTGATACAAATTTCCCTCTTTACAATGAACTCAAGCTTCCCATTTGAAATTCCCTCCTTAACCGGAGCACACGTATCGGTGTAATGAATCTCATCAAATAGATTGTCATAATTCAAATCAGGAAAAACTCACCGATATATTGGCTTCTTGTCAAATATTACGCACGATTCCATGGGGATATGATATATGAAATGTCGAGGTGTGCGACCCGATCCAACATAAATATTTAAACTGTGCACTACCGAGGGTCGAATGGCACGAACCATAGATGCATCTATTAACCTACCGAGGTGAACGACCCACTCCCATGAGAGTGTGGTACATAAATTCTGCTGAGGCGAACGGCCCGATACATTAGAGTAAAAAGCTTTGACGGGTCCTTGACCCCACTCACGAATAAATGTGTGAGTTGTAATTTCTTCAACAAAAACCTTTCACGGAAACATATATATCATGAAAACATGTTGTACGAGGAGTAAAATTATTCGGTGACTAATCATGAACTCGTAAGTCTCTACAATAGCAAGCCCGGTCTCAAGTAGAAATGTAAAATAGAGGAATTTAATAGGTGAGAGACGACTTAAATAGTACAGCTATACCATGATGTGAACCTAAACCTACTCGGACAATAACACGAATGTATCTACACACGGGCTCTTATCACCTCGCGCGTACGTAGCCCCACAAAAAGTAGCACACATAAATATACAACACCTAGGAGTAATTTTCCCTCACAGGGTTAGACATGAGACTTACCTCGTCCCGAAGTTTCATAACTGGCTCCAACTTTGCTCTAACACCTAAAGCCGCTGTCCGTCACTCCAAAACTACAGTAATGTGCAAACAATAAAATTATACTACTCTAATACTCATAATAAATCAATTTATAACAACTCCTAACTCCGCTTGAAAAATTAATAAAGTCAACCCTCGGGCCCACATGCCCGTATTCTGAAATTTATTGAAAATAAGTATTACCTATAACTCATATGGTCTATATCAAGAAATTCATCCAATTTCATCCATGAATCGAACTTCAAATCAAGGATTTATCATTTTTCAACTTTGGGGATCAAAATCCAAATTTTTACAATTCAAACACGGATAAAAATAGTAACCAACAAAAATAAATATGAAGAAACATCAAAATAAAGGCCAGATACTTAACCCCTTCTTGAGATGAGAACAACACTGCAAATATCACCTCAAGCGGAGCTCTAGAACTCAAGATATGCCCAAAATACTAAAATTCTCGGTTTAAAACACTGTCCAATCGATTTTTCTTCATCGCCTTCGTGGGAGACCTTCACTTTCACGAAGAGCAATTTTTCGCGTTGACTGGTCAACCCAAAAATCCTTCTTCACATTCGCAGAACCTCTCTCGCATTCGCAAAGAACAAATCTTCGTACCAGAAATCAGCAATTTTGTCCGACACGGAAGTGGGCATAACTCTTTCATAATAACATCGAAATTTGACGATTCTTATTGATATGGGTCCGTAATTACGATGCAGATCAAATGGTTCAATCCAATCACTAATAAAAGGTTGTTTTCTCAATATAGTGCCCTTTATGCCCAAAGAAACGACGTCGAAACATCAAATAAGAGCACGACACAACCCAAACACCTCCGAAACACATCCGAGGCCCTTGTGACCCCGTCCAATCACATAAAACAGTCCCATAACATAACATGGACCTTCTCGAGGCCTCAAATCACATCAAAATCATGAATCGCACCCCAATTCAAGCTTAATGAAATTTAGAACTTCAAACTTCTATATTCGATGCAAAAACCCATCAAATCATGTTTGATTGACCTCAAAATTTGCAAATAAGTCACATTCGACATTACAAGCCTACTGCAACTTCCAAAATTAGAATTTGACCCTGATATCAAAAAGTCCACTCCCGGTCAAACTTCATAAAACTTTCAATTTCTAACTTTCGCCAAGTGACCCCGAAATGACCTACGGACCTCCAAATCCATTTTTGGACGCGCTCCCAATACCAGAATTATCATACAGAGATATTCCCAGACTCAGAAATCCCATAAATAACATTGAAATATATCTCAACCCAAATTTATGAATTTTTCCAAAATTCCAACTTCCACAATATGCGCCGAAACGCTCCTGGGTCATCCAAAGCCCGATCCGAATATATGTCTAAGTCCAAAATCATCATCCAAACTTGTTGGAACCTTCAAATCCTGATTCCGAGATCATCTACTCAAAAATCACACTTTAGTCAATTCTTCCAACTTAAACCTTTCGAAATGAGAATTTTTTTTCCAAATCAACTCCGAACTTCCCGAAATTCAATTCTAACCATACATGCAAGTCGTAATACCTGAAGTGAAGCTACTCAGTACCTCGACCGCTGAACGATGCGCTAGAGCTCAAATTGACCGGTTGGGTCATTATGTTCTCTCTCACTTAAACATCCTCGAATGTGCCAAGAATTGCTCTGGAGTTGTCCAAAATCACTTTTTAACACCTCTTGCACCTGCCCATGCCACCATAACCCAGTTGAGCACATTAGCTCGGGCAAGACTAAAGATCATTCCTACTACCTTAGCTAGCAATCTTTAGAACCAAATTCCAACATCCGAAGTTTCTCCACGATACCAGATTTTAACACACGAACACCGTATTAATCACCAAACATTGAACCCAACATGACCATGCTCCTCCGCTAAAATCACACCATGTACATATAACTTATTTGCCCAAGGAAATCTCCCCCAAGCATAACGACTAAAATTTCCACTGACCCGAAACCCGTACTACACCTCATGACATATATAAGGAATGTTCCAACTTTTACAGTACTGCCACGACTGAAGAGATTTGTAAAAACTCATAACCATCTGCCGAATCACAAATCATGGAGTCTCTCCTCCTGACAAGAAGCATTACTTCATTCTGAACTGGACAAATATATTTGCTCTTTAATATACCTTATAAAAATCCGATCGCACTAATCACAGGTCCAATAATCTTGTCTCACCCAGTACAAGCTGCTCCGGCAATAAGCCACCGCAAACACTATCTCAGATTTCATATGACGCCATCAATGTGCCAACACTACAACTTGAACATGACACATAAAGAATAATGAACTCTAGAAAGAACTAATCAACCCAGGTAACTAAATTAAAAAACCGAAAAGACGTTATGAACCTTCCCCAGAAAATGAGAAACAAAACACACAATAATAGATACGGGAAACTGTACTCAACATCACGCTGTTGCGGCGTTCAACCTAATCCACACATGATACCGTTGAGGCATGCAAATCGATCCAACCATGACACTCATGGTAACGTTCCACCCAATCCAAACAACATACCCGTAGCGGTGTGCCACTCGATCCACACATAATAATCTATAATGAAATACTTACGAAGCTAAAATGCTCATACCTACGAAATACCCGAACATCAACCACAAGCACGCAAAGGGCATAATACAAATCCTGGGGAGACGGATAGCGACATACGTTACAAAACTCAAGCACAACTAAGGTGCAATAAATGACATTTATCTTGAGAACCATCCTACTCTCACAACACCACAAATTACACGGGATCTCAATACGAGTTTGAATCATCAAACCACCTCACAACCTACCTCGCATAATATAGATTACACAAAATAGATGACGACATGGATAACATCCAGGGCCCGAAGATTCCTCCGTAAACAATGCCAAGATAAAATGAGCCAATCCGGCATGATATAGGGCCCATATTCACATTTACATCCACCCACGGACCTTAAGCTGATTCTAATCGTACTGCATTGGGCTAATAACCTTTCAAGGATCCACACTACCCTTTTTCCCATCATACACAAGAACAATCGCCTAATCCGGAACAAACTTCCACAGTTCACAACCAAATGAACAGATTGCCTTCTTGGCCTAAACTCTCACATTAGCGATAGTACCATAATATCCATACTTGGTTTCAATCTTCAATCAATCAAGTGACTAGATGTCACACTTATACAATCTTCCCATGGAATACCGCTCCCACGACCTTACCGGCCATACAATGTTGTAAAGCGAATCGAGAATCTGCATATTAGTACACAAAGCCTTTTACACAGGACACCGATCTTAAGTGATGCTAAAGAAAATACCAGCTTATTCTAAACATCTGAATTCTTTCTTGTTCATCCAAACTCGTAACGTTCTTGTCTGCACCGAACCGCAACCTTGATCCTCAACGTCTAATTCCTATGCCACTCACTACAGCTAACATGCCAATACGCGAGACTACAGGAATTCCATCATAACTCCTGAAACTAATAGAATAAACACTCCATCATATATAAACCTTTCACTTAACTCATTTTAGGAGAACCGTTGCAACATGCGACTGAATTTCCACAAGCGCCGAAAATACAAACCTCGAGTAGTGGTCTAAACCACCACAATTCTTCTGGGATCCATCTACACATAACATGCCATAATACTCGAATTGCCCTATATAAAATCAATTATGACGACCGTCAAGCCTCGCACGTACTACCAAAAATCACATGTATAACTTAACACGCTTAAGGAATTGATCATTGCCACCATCGTGCCAATCCAACCATTGCTAACATATCAGACCTCCTCTAATTTACTCCGGACTTACCTTAGGAACAATAATCGATCCATTTAAAACATAGTGAACCCAACTTCACACTCAACCTGAGTGACCTTGTTTTACGAGACCACTCTAACTCTACAACCCACAAACCATCTCATACCCTCCTTGTGCGCATATTCGCATCTCCAATGAGTACACCCATTCTGGAAATTCCTCTATGAACCCAAAGTTATTTTCTCTCATTCCTCCTACACCGTAGACCAATGATAACATAGAACACTCCAAGCCTCTTTCATAATTCACTAAAAAAGCTTGATACTTAACCATACCACAAACTCGAAATCCCTAAGCACCGCACTTTAATTTTTAACCTACTAGGATCATTATGGAGAGTCACTCACTCTGACTTGTTCCCGAATATAGTCACACTCCAAGTCCCTGCTAGCACATGGACACCCTCTCCAAGAAGCAACCAGCTGAATTCCTTCCTTATACTCACATCCATACGAAGCATAGGCTCTAAGTCTTCCCAAAACCTGAACATGAACCGATAAGGCCAAAGATAACACATATTCCTTAAATCCTTTGCTCAAATTACCACTGATATTTTTCCTTAGTCATAATAACCCACCAATACACTGATAACCAGAATACGCACAAGTAGATATCCATTCAGTCCAATCATAGATGGTGGTGCTCTCCTACTTAGCTTGAAGCTACAACAACATAACCCTGAGACATAACGAGGTTACTTCTTCCCCATTGGCATCAACTAAAAGTCCAACAACGCATTCCAAACTTGAAGTCATGTTGCACCCAAATAAAAATCTGTGGACCTAGTCATTGTCCACTATGAATTTCCCATATGGCTCCATACTTTACTTAAGGCGTGTGACCATCCTACCACATAACTCATATATTACTCTGCCACTCTCCCACTTTGGTTCAACCCTCTCCTTTAAGCAACTCCTCGACTTCTACTTTTCACACTTGATCTTCTAGCAATTCAACCAGTGCAAAACATATCCCACATGTTCTTTCTTGTCCTTTGTCGCCCAATTATTGCCCCAAATCCGAATCCATCTTCGTAACATGCGAATAAATGAGTCGCTACCAACTTTAAAACTCTTAGAAGATCATCTTTCTCGAGCCATCAATACTAGAAGTACCAATTCGATTCTAAAATCGCTACACTTTGTTATCTCTTACAATCACATATCAGGCACCATTTCACAATACTCTGACCCGAAGGCAAATTGAAGAAAGCCATAACATCGGCGAACCTTAACGCGTTCAATAAGGACGACGACACAACATCACAATTAAGAACTCTACCATGCTTGAAAATACCAAGCCTCGTTACTCCATCAACTCAAATCTGAACATTCCTAGTCTGATTACCTTTTCTTCGCGGGAAATAAAATATTGAATCTATGAATCATGCAATGTGTAAAACCTCCTTTCAGGTCATTCACTACCTCGGCGCCTAGACAAACATCTTACCATTACACAAACATTATGCTATAGCAACGCACAAAACGTCATAATAATCAATACCAAATCTCAAAACCTTAGGTAATATTGATGCTGAGATGAAATGACAGGACGACCTTCAAAAGACAACGGTAATAGCCCAATCAAATACACAGGTAGAAACATCCTGCACCATATCTGTAGTACCAGGGCAATTCCTCGATTCCCAATCCATAGCAAATGTTTCACGTCGCATAATATTGCATAAGAAAGAAATAGAGGTGAAAACCTCGAAAGCATCAATTCGCACGATGATGAATCAAGAGGGGAAGTGCTCCTAACAACCTTGTACCCTCTCGAAGATAAGTATAGACGTCTCTGTACTGATCCGCAAGACTCTATTAGACTCGCTCATGACTCATGAGACCTAAGCAAACCTAGTGTTCTAATGCCATATTGTCATGACCCAAAATCCATTAAAGATCGTGATGGCGCCGGACACCACAGTTAGGCAAGCCAACAATAAAGACTTAATTTGGTTCTCATTTCAATATTTTACAAATTATATTTTCCTTCAGTTAAATAGTTAAAGACGAGATTTACAGAAAAAATAATAATATTTTTAACAATTTCAGTACAGGACAACCCATAATCACCCCAAAACCTGGTGTCACAAGTTCATGAGCATATATAAAATAAAATAAAACATATATCCGAAATACAAATTGGACAGGAGAAATATAAATTCTTTGAAGGATACCCTGCTGGCTGCGGGTCATAATATGGAGTGCAGCTCACCTAAGTCCCTGCATGTATACGCATCTCTGCTCTCACAAGGACACTACACATATATGTAACTGCACAAGAAATGTGCAGCAAGTGTTGTATGAGTACATAAATTCACGTGTACCCAGTAAGTATCCAGCCTAACCCCGGAGGAGTAGTGATGAGGGATCGACATCGATACTCACTAGTGGTCCAATAATATCAGGTACAGTAAAAGGTTAAATAAACATGATGCAGAGTAAATAAATGAAATAAAAAAGCATAAAATACGTGTTACAAATTTCCCTCTTTACAATGAACTCAAGCTTCCCATTAGAAATCCTTTCCTTAACCGGAGCACACATATCGATGTAATGGACCTCATCAAATAGATTGTCATGATTCAAATAAGGAAAAACTCAAGAACATACTGGCTTCTTGTCAAATATTACACACGATTCCATGAGGATATGATATAGGAAATGTCAAATCGTACAGCCCGATCCAACATAAATATTTAAACTGTGCACTGTCGAGGGTCGAACGGCACGAACCATAGATGCATCTATCAACCTACCGAGGCGAACGACCCGCTCCCATGAGAGTGTGGTACATAAATCTTGCCAAGGCGAATGGACCAATCCCATAAGATGTGAAATACATAATCCTGCTGAGGCGAACGACCTGATCCCATCAGAATAAGAAGCTTTGACGGGTCCTTGACCCCACTCACGAATAAATGTGTGAGCTGTAATTTCCTTAACAAAAACCTTTCACTGAAACATATATATCATAGAAACATGCTGTAAGAAGAGTAAAATTATTCGGTGACTAATTATGAACTCGTGAAGTCTCTACAACAACAAGCCCAATCTCAAGTAGAAATGTAAAATAGAGGAATTTAATAGGCGAGAGATGGCTCAAATAATATAGCTATAACATAATGTAAACCTAAGATTACCCGGGAAATAACATAAATGTAGCTACGCATGCGCTCTCATCACCTCGAGCGTACGCAGTCCTCACAACAAGTATCACACATCAATATACAACACCTAGGGGTAATTTCCCCCTTACAGGGTCAGATAGGAGACTTACCTCACTCCGAAGTTCCATAACCGGCTCCAACATCACTCTAACACCTCAAACTGGTGTTCGTCGCTCCAAATATAGTCAAGCAATGTGCGAACAATAAAAGTATACTCTAATAATCTTAACAAATCATTTTATAATAACTCCCAATTCCGCTTGAAAAGTCAATAAAGTCAACCCTCGGGCCCACGTGCCCGTATTTTGAAAATTATTTAAAATAAATAGTACCCATAACTCATATGGCCTATATCTAGAAATTCATCCATTAATCTACCCTCAAATCAAGGATTTATCATTTTTCAACTTTGGGGCTCAAAATTCCAATTTTTGCAATCCAAACACGAATAAAAATAGAAACAACCAAAAATAATCACGGAGAAACATCAAAATAAAGGTCAGATATTTACCCCTTGTTGAGATGAGAACAACGCCACGTAAATCACCTCAAACGTACCTCTAGAACTCAAGATGCGCCCAAAATACTAAAGTTCTCAATTTAAAATACTTTCTAGGCGATTTTTCTTCATTGCCTTCGCGGGAGACCTTTGCGTTCGCGAAGAACAATTTTTCACGAAGAACAAATCTTCGCACCAGAGACCTGCAGTTTTTTTCCGACACGAAAATTGGCATAACTCTCTCATACGATATCGAAATTCGACGATTCTTATTGCTATGACTCCGTAATTATAATACGATCCAATGGTTCAATCCAATCATAAATCAAATGTCATTTGCTCAATATAATTCCCTTTATGCCTAAAGAAACGATGTTGAAACATCAAATAAGAGCGCGACACAACCCAAACACCTCCGAAATACACCAGAAGCCCCCCGGGACCCTGTCCAATCACACAAACCAGTCCCATAACATAACATGGACATGCTGGAGGCCTCAAATAACATCATAAAATATCAAAATCATGAATCACACCCCAATTCAAGCTTAATGAACTTTAGAACTTCAAACTTCTACATTCAATGTTGAAAACCATCAAATCATGTCCGATTGACCTCAAATTTTGCACATAAATCACATTCGGCATTACAGACCTACTCTAACTTCCAGAATCAGAATCCGACCCGGATATCAAAATGTCCACTCCTGGTCAAACTTCTCAAAAATATTCAAAATTTTAACTTTTGCCAAATGACCCTGAAATGACCTACGAACCTCCAAATCCACTTCCGGACACGCTCCCAATACCAGAATCACCATAAGAAGCTATCACCAGACTCGAAATCCCATAAATAACATTTAAATATACGTCAACCCAAGTTTATGAAATTTTTCTATTGATACCCAATTTTTCTATCATATATTTTAAAATATGTATACATATTTTCAAAATATTATACATGCATCTATAAACATGCACAAGTGTTTTCACAAATTTTCTATAGATTTTAAAGGCCTTAAATCAACTTATTTCTACATTTTTAATTATATAAATATTCAATAATTACCCCTCATATTACTTTATAATGATTTAGTAATCTAAATTCATCATTTATGTTCATATAAGTGTTCAAATATTTTAATTGTATTTTTTACAATAACATTTGTATTTTTAAGACTATAACTGCATGTTTTGCAAAAAATAGCCCCTGTATATGTATAACTACATTATCTATACAAATTTTTTTATATATTTTTATAATGTTAAGTAATTATTTTAAATCATCTTCATGCATAAAACTCACTTTTATCATTTAACTAGCTATTTTTACAAATTATGTTATTAATTAATCGGGTATTTAACAAATAGCCCTTTTATTAAGTTTGAATTCTGACCCCCTTAGCTCAATTAAAACCAATACGCCCCAGCCCAACTTAAAATAACCCCTACCCGACCCAAATTTCCCCTAATCGTGGTTGTTGATCTCTAAGATCAACAGTCTACAAATCCCCTTCCATTTTTAACCCAAACGACCCCATAACCCTAGTAATTTGTTAGAACACACCACCTTTGAATTCCTCTTCTTCCCCGTTCTCTCTGAAACCACCCCTAACCCTAGCACTGTCACCCCCTAAATCTCCCAAACCCCTTCGATCCCCGACTAGATATGGAGTTATTTGGTCCTTTTCTATCTTATCTAACCTCTTACCTCTACTGGTCGTTCGAATATTTCTTTTCTCTAAAGGAACCTCGAAGAGGTTCAACTCAGAGTCGACCTGGTCTTTTGTTTCTTATGAACTCGCCCGTTGTCCATCAATGTTTGTAATTTTATTGTCTTTATGGCTATGGTTGGATTTTCCCTTTATCCCGCCTCTTTTCTCAAAAACCTTTATTTTTTCAACATGAATCTTTTCAGATCTTTGTAGATCTGGAGTGCTTTTGAGTTTATCTAGTAGTTTTATTTTAGAAAACTCTTGTTCTCTTTATTGTTAATCGATTTTAGTATACCTCTATATTAGGTTTTTGCCTCCTTGTTAGCTGTTCAAATCTCTTTGGATCGGAAAAGATTTCGAATTCTTATAGCGTTTTTCTTTAAAGATCTTCTATTTTCCTTGTTGTTAATCGATCCTAATATTTTTTCTAAAACTAGGGCTTCACTTTTTCTTATTTTTGCAAAACTTTTCTAAAGCTTCTAAGTGCTTGAATTTGATTATCTTTACTAGTTCCATTGACTCTTTCAAGCCTATGTTCTAGTCCTTTGTTTGTTCAATTGTCTCACTGTCCGCTTCAACTTTTTCCCGTCATAATTTATCTCTGTCAGTCAAAATATATTGACTGATTTTACTTAGGGTTGGAAATATATTTTTCCTGTTAAAATTAGTACTTCACCGTGATTTTACCTATTTTCCTCATTTATGGCTTTTAATTGGTACGACTTGAGTTATCTAGATTCATTAGTCTAATCTATGTCCTTTAGACTTATTGCTTACACTTTTTAACTTCAATCTTGACTGCTGACTGATTTCGCATGAGATTCTCCCCAATTTAAGTGATTTCCCCGGATTTTATTTTATTAATTGATTTTTTTATCCCTAGCTAACTGGTTAATTGATTTTCATACTTTATTTACATGCCGTTAATTTTTCTTGCCTTATTTGTTTACTCTGCTGAATGCTAGATAAACCTTCCACCATTCTGATTGTAAGACAGAAAAACATCTACACAAACTCACTTGCACACTTACACGCACACAGACATAGAAAGATACACAAATTTCTTGCTCTCTTCCTCTATCACAATCTTCTACTCTTTGATTGTGGTAGTGTCTAGCCGGCTGGAAGCCAAGGCTAGATCTTTGGACCCTATTTGCTTCTTTCTTCTATTGCTATCTCTTAACTGGTATGCCTCTACTACTGCTATTCAATTAAACCTATGTGTTTCTTTATAATCAACATGTCTTTTCTTTTGTTTAACTAAATCTATGTTTTCCCTAATCAACATGTTTACTGATATATGCTTCCTGTTACCAACATGTTAATTTATTTCATTAGATCCATGTACTTTATGTTTATTATTCCTAATCAGCATAATTACTGATATTTAATTAAACTTATATGTTTCCTTATAGTCAGCATGTCTACTTCTATTTAACCTATGTACCAGCCTGTCCACTTCTGTTTAATTAAATCTATGTGTGTCCTGCTTTCAGCCTGTTTACTTCTATTTTAACTAGACCTATGTGCTTCTTCTTCCAGCATGTCTGCATCTAAATTAGACCTATGTCTGTCTACTTCTCCACTAGCATGTTCTTTCTATCCTATTTTAAGTGTTCACCTCTCACAGACTGCTGAATAACATTGCTCCCAATCCCTGCTATCCCTTTGTATGTGACTATCTGATTGATTCCAGCATGCCATGTCTTTGTTTAGTGTCTGTACTCACCTATTAAACTAAGTTGAGACTTTGCTTGAAATGATCCTGTTTCTGCCTGTTGTTGGATTGCTGGAATTTTCTAAGTGTTGAATGATTATGTTTGCTCCTTACCTCTTAAAATCCCAAACTATTTTCTCAAAACTATCCCATGTTTTCATCTCCTACTCTTAGAACACCTGGGGTCCTGCCCCTCCAGTGTGAGCATTGCCTAGGAGTCATGAGACTCATCTGAACATTGACACACTGGGGTTGGCTCTCCAAAACTGGCTCACAAAAGGTTTCTTTAATAGTATTCTGGTGTGAGCATTGCCCAGGGTCTCTGAGGCCCTTGGGAACTTTGACACACCAAGATACCATTGGGTGAACTATGAGAATATTGGCATGTTCATACTTGGTTGAAGGCCTGGCTTTTCAGGTTTACTATCTGGACCTATTCAGGATCCCTATAGTTTAGCAGTCTCATTTCTTTAATTCATTCATTTTGGGCCTGTAATAGTAATTCTTGTAAAACAGATATTGTGGATATTAGTAAAATGGAGGGACTTTTTATATATGTTTGTGGGGAAATTGGGTAGAAATCATGTTCTTAGGACTGTTATGATTATCTACATGCATTAGAAACCATACCTATAGGTTGTTATGTGTATTAGAAAACATGCCTATAGGTTCATCATGTATTTGCCCTAAATTCCAATTTATGCATATGCCCATCCATACTAGAAATCCTATCTCTAGGTTGCTGTTAATATAGCTTTAAAGATCATGTTCACAAATTCTCCTATGTGCATTAGAAACCATGTTCTAGGATTGTTATTGCACTCACTTGGATATCCTACTTGCATTTTAATCTTATAAAATTAGTTTCTTCAATAGCAATCATGCCTATAAGAAATAAGTATAAAAGCAATCCCAATACCTAGATATAAGATTTATATAAAAAATTAGTCCTATAATGTTTGTGATTGTTTTCAGCATCTAGACAGCATGCCTATAGGACCTAATGAACCAAACTGCCTGCTTAAAATTGTTTTAAAGCTTAGATACCATGTTCATAGGACGTCTCTGATCCATGCCTAGTCAAGCCTGGAGGGCAACTAAAACTTGAAATTATAAAACTGTGCTTTGTTTGTGAACTGTCCATATTCAGCTAGTCTTAAAACCAGTAGGCAACTGGTTAAGTACCTTCTACCTCACTTTAATAAAACACTGCGTATGTTTTACTTTGTGCTCACCTAGATATCTTGCTATAGGACTTTTAAAGTGTCTAAAATATTATTTGAGACGTGGAATTTCCTGCTATTTGTGGGGGTAAATGTGGGCCTTTAACTGTTCCTTTATCTGACAGTCCTATTTGTTTTTGCTTGTCGCTTAGATTTTCTCCTTTTAAGAACTATAGGAAGGTCTAGATCCGCCTCAATTAAAAGTCCTAAATACCTCCAGGACTATAAGTAAGGGACGTGAAATACACGCATAGAGTACGTTCAACTAGAATCACTTATATAACCATTAAGGGGAGGGTAACCGGGTAGTAAAGGATATGATGACCTGTGCACTAATGCTATGTGTAGAACCCTAACTTGGGGACAATTACCAAGCATTGCACAGAAGTGATCCTATAGGCTAAAGAACCTAGGACCCCCTTTACCCCTTGTTCTAAATAAAATGTCTGTTTGTCTAAATTACTTTGTTTGCTTAAGACTAATTCATCTAATTTGAGTTCGGTCGGGACCCACCGTTGTAGACCTCGAGGGGTGCCTAACACCTTCCCCTTAAGGTTATTTCGAGCCCTTACCCAATCTCTGGTAATGCAAATCGATTTATGAGTTATTTGCTTTAGGTGCCCTAACTCATCTTAAATCCGTTAGGTGGCGACTCTTCAAAATTTCATACCCAATTTCCAAAAGGAAATGAGTTGTCCCAAAGAATGTCGAAACCCAGACTCCGCGAGGAAAAATAGGGCGAGACAGCATGGCGACTCTGTTGGGGATATTTTAGGTTCTTACCATAACGAACTTGTTTTTGTGAATTAGTATTAAGCATGCTTTATTCTGTTAGTACATGTGCACCATTTCCTTTCCCCCTTATTTGGATTTAATTGCCTACTTCTTATGCATTCATGAATTCTTTTATTTCTTGAAACTGACTTGTCTCCTTATTTTCTTTCTTAACTGTCTTTCAATTATTTAAATACCACATTTATCATGTTTAACATGCAAATACGTAACAACATGCTATTTATTGTTGCATAAATCATGCTCAATGTCACACCTCCTTTTCTACCCCGAAAAGGGTATAAGGGAGTTTTTTCTAATTTAAGTGACAATCGAAACATGATTATTTATATTAAATCCAGAGTCACCACTTGGGATAATTTATGGTGTCCCAAGTCACCGTTTAAAATTCCGAATCGAGGACGTTTGACTCTGTTTATAGTCTTCGAACACAAAAAAATTCGGGTAAGGAATTCTGTTAACCCGAGAAAAGGTGTGAGGCATTCCAGGGTTCCGTAATTTTAGCACGGACACTTTAATCATACTTGGCTCAATTAAGTTGTCTAATTACTTATTTTTAAACCTATGTGCTTTTATCTTTTACCGCTTTTAATTAAGAAATTATCCTAAAACTAGTCACACGTACGTGTACTCATTTTGTTTGGCGCGTCAAAAATTATGTCACGCATACATGTTCACAGTTAATCACCCATTATTATTATTATTATTATTATTATTATTATTATTATTATTATTATTATTATTATTATTATTATTATTATAATTGTTATTATTATTAAGAAAGTTTAGTCGAAGTTGCGCGAATGCATACTCCGATTTTGTTAAGATCGTAATTATGTCACGCGAACGTGTACACAATTACGATAGTTCAATTAATTTATATTAAGACAAGAACGTGAACTTAACCCCAATTCTACTTTACTTCATCTAAAACCCGAGCCCAATTTTCAAGTGAATTACATTAGGGAAATTCATTCAATTGAAGAAAAGAATAGCTATAATTCAAATAGGTAATAACATCCATGGTTTAATCACAAGCAATTCACAAAAATAACACACAGTTCATAAGAAATTCATGCCACTGTCATTCCAATAAAAATATTAAGGTAACAAGATAGAGAATTGGACCTCAGTAGCAAAATCTGAAATTTCAAAACCACGGACAAGACCTCTATTGGAACGTCTTGTCGGAAACCTCAAATGGAACCGGAACCATTAAACAGAAACCTCACCGGTGACCAACGACAAAAACCTCGACGAATGCTTATTTTAGCAGTGTTCAAACTTTCAAAGTAAAACTAGCAACTTGGACCAATTTTCTGGTCAATGAGCGTGCTTGAACCTTAAGACCTTTACACTGATGAAACAAATTTCAACATTTTGAACTCAACAATTGGACGAAGCCATGAACGGGAATCTTTCAAAAGATCGGAGCTCGACTGGAAAGTGTCACTTGAATTGATTATTTTCGCTTAATCGGACCACTAACGCGTCCTAAGGCAGTAGCATCTGGTGCATGGCTAATCTCCGGTGTTCTTTGTGTGTGTGTGTCTGCTTATATGGGTGTGTGTTTTTGGCATTCTTAGAGTTTTTCCGGCTAGACGCCGGTAGCTACAAGGTGAAGGGAGGTAATGGAGTGTGCTGCTATTTTTTTTAAGATGAAGAAAAGACGAGAGCTACTGGTTCCCCCTTTTCTCTAGTGAGTGTCGCTGCTCTTCGAGATTCAGAGAATGGGGATCGGCTGATGCATTTTTAGGGGCTTGCTGGTGTTTTTAGTCTTGATGGAGAAGAAGGTAATAGATTCTTTTTGTTGGTTTTGTGAGTCTGTAGAAGACGACTTTCAGGGGGAGGGGTTCTGTTGTTGAAAACGACGGATCCTTGGCTTAGGTCTTTAGGGTTGTTTTAGCTACTGATCCTCCTTTTTAGTAAGGATTCTAGGTTAATTTATTAAAGGAAGAAGGGTTTTTTAGGGTATTAGGTTTAATGGGTATTGGGCTTAATTTAGAAGATTGGGGTAGGTCCATGCCTTGTTGGGTCTTTAAATTGGATTCCAAGACTCCAAAATTATTGTTCAAAACCATAGCTAAATTTTTTTAATATAAGATAACTATACTATATAATGCAAATACAAATTCTAATTAATTAAACTAAACTATATTAAAACATGATTTTTTTTATTTTTTTTTTGTATTTTCAAGATTTTATGAAGATGAAAATATGGTACTATCTTTGTATTTTTTTTTTAAATTTATGAAAGGTAATGAACTAAAAGTAACTAAGTAAAATATTTTTATAATTTTTATTTTTGTTATAAAATAAAATAGTTAAAACTGGTTGAAATAATAATATTAGACATAAACTAAATATTTATGCTAAAAATGTGTACAATCTCGGGGATGGTCAAATATTACATGTCTACAACTGCCTTATTTGAATGGAAACACGAAGTATTTTAAGACAAAGAATGACGAGACTGGTTTTTTGACCTGACCCTTATTCAGAGAGACCAAAAGTTAAAAAAAATGAGAATGTGACCGAGCCCTGGTACTTGAGCTGCCTAAATATCCTTGGCTATAAAGGAATTAGGCCACATGTAGTTTAGAAGTAGGAACAGTGATGGAGTATGCTGAGGTGGAGAGCTGGTCGAGGTGCCATTCCATCGAAGTTCCGATCTGCGGTCCTGTTATTACATCAAAAATGAAAAATGAAAAAGTCTAACTAAGCCTGTCAACTATGAGTTACAATATTCCTATCTATAAGTCTTCTGAAGCTTGATCTTGAGTCTTGAAGGGCTCTTCATGCACACTTTAGATTTGAACCTTGACGCTTGCTAGCTGCAGGTGCTAGTTCATTCTTCTTCGGATCAAGATCGTACATGCAATGCTCGTGATTTCAGCCATGTCTTGAGCAGTTCACATCTTTCTCTACTACTGCATTTTGGATTCACTTTTTTTTTGGATTTTGACTAACTTCTGTTGATCATCGCGGACTGTTGACTCGCATTCTTGCCATGAAATTCTGCTACTTCTAAAATTGAATTCTGAAATGACTTCCCTTGTTCTCCAGGTGGGTGCCTGCTGCCGATACTTGAACTGAATTCCCTTGTTTCTCCAGGTGGGAACCTGTTGCCGATACTTGAATTGAATTTCCTTATTTCTCTAGATGGACGCCTGCTGCCAATACTTGAACTAAATTTCCTTGTTTCTCCAGGTGGGCGCCTGCTTCCAATACTTGAACTAAATTCCCTTGTTTCTCCAGGTAGGCGCCTGTTGTCAGCACTTGAACTGAATTCCCTTGTTTCTCTAGGTAGGCGACTACTTCCAATACTTGAAATGAATTTTCTCTTGTTTCTCTATATGGGCGCCTGCTGTCAATACTTGAATTGAATTCCATTATTTCTTTAGATGGGCGCCTGCTGCCAATGCTTGAAATGAATTCCCTTGTTTCTCCAGGTGGATACCTGCTGCCAATACTTGAATTGAATTCCCTTATTTCTCCAGGTGGGTGCCTGCTGCCAATACTTGAAATGAATTCCCTTTTCTCCAGGTGGACGCCTGTTGCCAATACTTGAACTGAATTCCCTTATTTCTCCAGGTGGGTGCCTGCTGCCAATACTTGAAATGAATTCCCTTGTTTCTCAAGGTGAGCGCCTGCTGTCAATACTTGAAATGAATTCCCTTGTTTCTCCAGGAGGGCGCGTGTTGTCAACACTTGAAATGAATTCCCTTGTTTCTCCAGGTGGGCGCCTGCTGCCAATGCTTGAAATGAATTTCCTTGTTTGTCCAGGTGGGCACCTGCTGCCAATGCTTGAAATTAATTCCCTTGTTTGTCCAGGTAGGCGCCTGCCATTACAACAAAATGGACAAAACAAAAGAAACTTTTTTCCCCAGTTTGGTAACGAGAACATCTGTGACTGTTAATCGAATCTTGTTATCAAAAGAGCTATAAGAAATCAAAAACTAAATCCTATTATCCAGGAGGGTCCTGAAAACTAAAGTTAAATCTCATCTTAAGAGTGAAAACTTGAAAGCTAAACTCAACTTCCTAAAGGTGAAACTTATGCTAAATATCATTATCTAATGAAGGTCTTAAAACTAAGTACCATTATCCTGGAGGGTCCTGAAAACTTGAAATTAAATCCCATTATCCAGGAGGGTCATGAGAAGCCAAAAATGAACTTACCTTGGCCATGCTCTCTTCCTGGAAGATCTCTGCAGAACGAACAAAATTCCTTGCCCCTGAACCATGCTTTTGGTTTCCCATAGATCGAACAAATTTTTCTTTCCCCTTCTCAAACCGCCTTTGTGCTGACAAAATTTGGGTGCGACACTTGAAAAAATTCAAGCTTCCAAGCTTTGATTTGTACACAATTTTCGTCCCTATTTCAAACAAAGATGTGAGTTTATAAATGTGGTGGTTGGTTTGTGGCCTTGGCCGGAAGGTCTATGTCTCCTATACTTACCATGATAACTTTGATTTCCACTTGGAAGACCTTGCTTGTTGTTGGTCAACCACTTTCTCTATCAACCTTATCACAGAAAATACCTTTCATCCGTTCAAACCCAACACCCTCTATCTTTTGTATTGTTCATGAATTGACATATACCAAATATTTGTATTTCACATGAATCTCAAAGCACATTGATTGTTACCAACTCAGTGCACATACTGCTTTTTCTTGACTTATACCACTTTGATATGCTAGCCAGACCCCGCTTTGTGCAATTGGAAAGTTGGTAGCAGATTTGAAGTCATTTCTCACTTGTTCTGACCAAACAGACTCAGGAAGAGGAAGTAAACAAGACAAAAGGAACAGAGTAAGGGACAACGGAAAGAGATGATTCCTAACAAGAAAACTACAAAGTAGAAACTTATCAGATGTGGATACCAACTCTAATGACCATGACATGCACCTTTGGTTCCAGGTGGGTGCCTGCTGCCAATACTTGAAATGAATTCCCTTTTCTCCAGGTGGACGCCTGCTGCCAATACTTTAACTGAATTCCCTTATTTCTCCAGGTGGGTGCCTGCTGCCAATACTTGAAATGAATTCCATTGTTTCTCCAGGTGGGCGCATGTTGTCAATTCTTGAAATGAATTCCCTTGTTTCTCAAGGTGAGCGCCTGCTGTCAATACTTGAAATGAATTCCCTTGTTTCTCCAGGAGGGTGCGTGTTGTCAACACTTGAAATGAATTCCCTTATTTCTCCAGGTGGGTGCCTGCTGTCAATGCTTGAAATGAATTCCCTTGTTTGTCCAGGTAGGCGCCTGCCATTACAACAAAATGGACAAAACAAAAGAAACTTTTTTCCCCAGTTTGGTAACGAGAACATCTGTGAGTGTTAATCGAATCTTGTCATCAAAAGAGCTATAAGAAATCAAAAACTAAATCCTATTATCCAGGAGGGTCCTGAAAACTAAAGTTAAATCTCATCTTAAGAGTGAAAACTTGAAAGCTAAATTCAACTTCCTAAAGGTGAAACTTATGCTAAATATCATTATCTAATGAAGGTCTTAAAAATAAGTCCCATTATCGTGGAGGGTCCTGAAAACTTGAAATTAAATCCCATTATCCAGAAAGGTCCTGAGAAGCCAAAAATGAACTTACCTTAGCCATGCTCTCTTCCTGGAAGATCTCTGCATAATGAACAAAATTGCTTTCCCCCTAAACCATGCTTTTGGGTTCCCATAGATCGAACAAATTTTTCTTTCCCCTTCTCAAACCGCCTTTGTGCTGACAAAATTTGGGCGCGACACTTGAAAAAATTCAAGCTTCCAAGCTTTGATTTGGACACAATTTTCGTCCCTATTTCAAACAAAGAAAACTTGTCAGTTTATAAATGTGGTGGTTGGTTTATGGCCTTGGCCGGAAGGTCTATGTCTCCTATACTTACCATGATAACTTTGATTTCCACTTGGAAGACCTTGCTTGTTGTTGGTCAACCACTTTCTCTATCAACCTTATCACAGAAAATACCTTTCATCCGTTCAAACCCAACACCCTCTATCTTTTGTATTGTTCATGAATTGACATATACCAAATATTTGTATTTCACATGAATCTCAAAGTTCATTGATTGTTACCAACTCAGTGCACATACTGCTTTTTCTTGACTTATACCACTTTGATGTGCTAGCCAGACCCCGCTTTGTGCAATTGGAAAGTTGGTAGCAGATTTTGAAGTCATTTCTCGCTTGTTCTGACCAAACAGACTCAGGAAGAGGAAGTAAACAAGACAAAAGGAACAGAGTAAGGGACAACGGAAAGAGATGATTCCTTACAAGAAAACTACAAAGTAGAAACTTATCAGATGTGGATACCAAATCTAATAACCATGACATGCACCTTTGGATTAAGTGGCCTAATCTGTCAAGCAAGTTTGATGTTCAACTCTTGTTGTGCCTCTTCGTCGTGAAACTAAGCTTTAATGCTCCGATTATCCTATTTGATTCACTATCCTTGTTCGACTTGTAGTGCCCGAAGGATTTTCACCATCAAGTCTCTCTCATTTTGTTCTTTCTCTCAACTCACTGTCGCCTCTTGATGCCTGTGAAGGTTTTCAACGATAAGACTCTCTCATTTTTTATTTTCTTA
Source organism: Nicotiana glauca (assembly GCA_026770625.1). NCBI lineage: Eukaryota > Viridiplantae > Streptophyta > Magnoliopsida > Solanales > Solanaceae > Nicotiana > Nicotiana glauca. The sequence goes on from MU723007.1 coordinate 32,237, forward strand.
TTTTTTTCCCTCTGATTCTGCAGATGACAAGGCATTAACCAACGATAGAAATATCATCACTCTCAAAAATTATCTAGGAGGACTTTTTGGACTGTAATGTGGCTTTTGGACAGGGTTAGAAGGAAATGATATCATAGGCTCAAAATAAACTAAGATAATAAGGTTAATGTATTTACAACTTTTGGAATCTATTATAAAACTTTGCCCCAATTTCCAAAACAAGAGAATTTGATTCTCTTTTTTTTGGTAGAGTTACTAAGAAAGACTGCCCACTCTCGACTTCGTGGGATTATGAAATATTTTATTTAGTATGATCGAACCGTAAGGCTGCCTACGTATCTTGTGGTGACAAGAATCAGACAAAACGTAGTTCACAAGACTAATTTTGTTACTATTTTCCTTTTTTTAATTTTTTTTCTTTTTCTTTTTTTTTTTGAATTTTCCTTTTGGAATGAACTCTTTTTAAAAAAACAAAAAAAAAACCTATGGGTACATGAAGTTTTTTTTCTTTGTATGACTCTAACTTGATTCCAAACGAGGGGAGGTCAAAGAAATCAGTACAGGCTCAAAAGAGTATCGAATGATATAAGTGTTTGGGTAGCTGAAAGAGGGCATCCCAATCCCTGAAAATGCCAAGTGCAATATGTTCAAATTGAGAATGAAAAAGAAGATCATGCACAACATTTCTTTTATAGCTTCGGCATTGATATCACTAATATGCCTTCCACTCTTTTTAGTGCCTTAACAAGCACAGAACTCTCGTTGGGTTATTTCTTCTTCACAATGGATACCCTCCGTCTGCTTGGAGCAAAAATCCCTTGGCTTTATCTTGTTACTTGAGACGCACTTGAACTCAAAGTTGCTTGCTTCAAATTGGTGGGACGCACTCTCTTGAAACAAATTCTTGTCGTCCTCTTAACTTCCCAAACCACCTGCCCTATTTTCATACTATTCGGGCTTTCAATGATCTCAAAATATCCAAATCTTTACTTATTTCCCTCAAATGTCCCTTTCACATTCAAAACTTGTTTCATTGTTAGACTAACTTTTAAGACCAACCTGAAAATTACGCGTGCATATCATGTCACTAGAGTCAAAAGGAAAAGACTATAAAAGGAAAAGAGAACTAAACAAAAAAATGACTAGAAATAACAGAATACAGAAAATTGCATTGGATAGATGGTAAAAGGGTTTGAACAACAAAATAAGCAAACTAAACTAACTGGGGTTACCACCCTGGAACAAACCTAGATAACACTAAACAATTTACTACGACTAAGCAAACTAGGCAAAATAAAAGGATAGAAGGGATCCGGATTACAACCCTAAAATAAACCGGACAACAGAAATGATAACAAAATAAACCACCAAGACTCCTCCCTGGCTAGCCAAGAAAGGAGCATCTTTCCAATCACTAAGCTCAACATATTAGCCACTGAGTTTTGTAGCAATAGTACTAGGACCTCAACAAGTCTTCATCATATTGACCTTAGCAAATAGCTTGTGGGTTCCTTTTGCCGACTCATCCTTAAGATCAACTTCCAGAACCGAGAGTGATAGCGCTGGAAGCTTTGCAGCAAGTGGCCCTCCGGGGATCTCAGAAGAGTTCTCATATTCCTATTCAACACAAATCATACCCACCATATGTGTCTTATTATAAACATGCAATGGACTTTGACTAGTGTCTACTGCATCTGGATTTTGCACGACAATGTCACCTGCATCAATAAGCTTGTGGACTGCTCTTTTTAGATGCCAACACTTTTCTATGTTGTGACTCAGGGCATTAGAGCAATATGCGCACCTTTGAGAATAATCAAAATTCTTTGGAAAAGGGTTCGACATTTTTATCTGAATCGGCTTCAACATGTCCAATTGCCTCAACCTTTGGAAAAGACTGGCATATGATTCTCTAATACGAGTGAAAGTCTTTTCTTTTTCGTGTTGCCTTTTCATTTTGTACTCTGTCCTCGGGTGAAACCTTTTGCAGGTAAGTAGTTGATATGCTTGAGGATGCAGGTAAGATATTTGCGGACATAGTGCAGGCCATCACAGGTCCTGGGGTTGTGGAGCATATGGTGGTGCATTATGGATGGAGTACTGGGAATGTGAGGTATGACTTTGGGGATTTTGTGGAGAGAAGTAGCAGTGGGGAGGATTATCTGGAGCACAAGGATATCCATAGGGTCAATATTGAGGCTGAAAGCATTGAGCGGGAATGACCACTGGATCCTGTCATTGGCGAGGCTCAACAACATCTTTTCTATTTCTCTTTCCTCCACCCAAACTTACTGAGATGTTCTGAATGTCTTCTGTAGTATCTTTCAATGCAGAATAACTCATGATTTTGCCTGACTTGATTCCTTCCTCTACCACCTCCCCCATTTTTACCACATCATTGAAAGGTTGACCCAAGGCTGGGATCAAATGAATGAAGTAGGTGGGCCCCTAGGCTTGTAGGAAAAGCTAAACCATTTCTTCTTCGCTAATCGGGGGATTGACCTGAGCAGCTTATTCCCTCCATCTGAGCCTAAACTCCCTAAAACGTTCCTCGGATTTCTTTTCCATCTTAGATAGGGAGGAGCGGTCTAGGATAATATCTAGATTGTACTGAAATTGTCAAACAAAATCTTGAGTCATTTCATCCCATGCATGCCACTTATTGACATCTTGATGAGTATATCATTCCAAGGCTTCCCCATTCAAGCTCTCACTGAAATGCCATCAACAAGTTATCTTTCCTGCCAACACCTCTCATTTCACTACACAACCCCTCAGATGGGCTATTGGATCTCCACGCCCATCATACAAGTTAAACTTTGGCATTTTAAACCCTGCGGGCAGATGAACATCAGGGAACATACGCAAGTCATTGTAAGAGATGTTAATTTGATTTCCCATCCCTTGCATGCCCCTTAAGTACTGTTCTATACGTTTCAGCTTCCTGGATATCTCATCTCGCCCTTCTTTTCCTGTGAACTTTTCATTTTTAACATGAGGCTCATTCTGAGGGCTATGATTGTATATGTTAGGGACCTTATGGGCAACCTCTGAGGGGTAATATTGTACATCATGAGTTTTGAGTGGGTGTTCATTGTTAGATCTATGAAGGGAAGGTTGTTGAGAAGTTGTGATCATGGGGATAGTGGATATGATAGGAGCACAATTTTTAGGAAAGGTAATTGGAGGACGAGTAATGGAGCTACTAGGGTGGTTGGGAAAGCTGTGATAAGCGGGAGAATCTGGAGAGTATGGGGGATCATTTGGCCCTATGGCCGGAGTTTGGGTAAGGGTAACATCTAGAAGCTTGGTGGTGGCGGGGATAGTGCCTTCCCAGTCATCCAAACATGATACATGTCCGTCATGTGTTGTCTTAACATCCTTGCCTCTTCAACTAACCCATTGTCCTATTCAACCAATTGCTTTCATGAACCAGTATCAGCCAACTCAATTCCGTTGTTGCTGCCATTGCCTTTCGATTTTATGTTGTAGAGAAGAGTTACCACTTTAAGAACCACAAACCAACCACCCTTCTGCTATAATGAAGATAACAAAGAGGAACAAAATAAAGTCATCATGTTAGCGTTAAGGCATTTAACATAAGATAATCTCACTTTATGTGCAATGCACCTAGTCACAGTTATCGGTTCTAAAATGACTTCGAGGGTACGAAGGTCAGATGGCATCATCCCAATTTTACTCTTCAATCTTCTCTTTCTTTTCTTTTCTAGCACTTCTTGGAATGTTCATTTCCTTCCTTTTTTTTTTCTAATTATCGCCTACGTATCATGACGGTGCATGAATCAGATCTTTGAGTAGTTCAGGAAAATCGAGAATAGACTAAACAAACTAACGTTTTTTTTTACCTTAATGACTACTCTAACAAGAAAAGGAAAATAAAAGAAGCAAATCTTTTTTTGAATTTTCTGGACTTGATGTACTATAACCTATTCTAAACTCAAGCTTAACGGGCATATTATTTTTTCTTTTTGAAACAGATACTCTATGAGAGGCTATTAAGAAAAACGAATACCCTAGAAGAGAAAAATATTGTTTAATTTTTTTTACGAAGGAAATATAAAGAATAAACCAAAGAAAAATATTTTGAATTTTCATTTGATATCCTAAAGAAAGATTTCAAAATGAGAAATGAAAAAGATAAACATTATTTTTGGATTTCAGTTTTTGATTACCTAAGGGAGAAATTCTAAAGATAACTAAAAGATAAAGCATGTTTTTTTCTTCTTCTATGTACAATGTCCTAAAGTTCTAGAAAAAAGAAAAGAATTTTATTTTTTATTAATTTTCCAAAGAAATTTTTTTTGGAATTAATATCTTAAAGAAAACTTTTAAACTCAACTCATACTGTGACACGGTCATCTCCCCCTGGCGCAACCACTTAAACTGCCTACCGCAGCTCCTCTCTGTGAGACTGCGGCACATACTTCTCCAGAAAGAGAACGGCGAAGTTCTACCAAGAAAGGGGTGCTACACCAACAGGCCTACGTCACTCAAAATCCTCCCACCAAGTGAAAGCAGCTCCTGAATACTGATAGGTAGTAAAAGCGACCCCGCTGGTCTCCAGAATACCTGTTGTACGAAGCATCCTCTGACACTTATCCAAAAAATATTTTGAATTTTCATTTGATATCCTAAAGAAAGATTTCAAAATGAGAAACGAAAAAGATAAACATTATTTTTGGATTTCAGTTTTTGGTTACCTAAGGGAGAAACTCTAAAGATGACTAAAAGATAAAGCATGTTTTTTTCTTCTTCTATGTACAATGTCCTAAAGTTCTAGTAAAAAGAAAAGAATTTTATTTTTCATTTTTCATTAATTTTCCAAAGAAATTTTTTTTGGAATTAGTATCTTAAAGAAAACTTTTAAAGAGGTACTAAAAAAACTTTCAGGAAAATCGAGAATAAACTAAACAAACTAACGTTCTCTTTTTTTTTTTTTTACCTTAATGACTACTCTAACGAGAAAAGGAAAATAAAAGAAGCAAATCTTTTTTTGAATTTACTGGACTTGATGTACTATAACCTATTCTAAACTCAAGCTTAACGGACATATTATTTTTTCTTTTCGAAACAGATACTCTATGAGAGGTTATTAAGAAAAACGAATTCCCTAGAAGAGAAAAATATTTTTTAATTTTTTTTACGAAGGAAATATAAAGAATAAACCAAAGAAAAATATTTTGATTTTTCATTTGATATCCTAAAGAAAGATTTCAAAATGAGAAATGAAAAAGATAAACATTGTTTTTGGATTTCAGTTTTTGATCACCTAAGGGAGAAACTCTAAAGATAACTAAAAGATAAAGCATGTTTTTTTCTTCTTCTATGTACAATGTCCTAAAGTTCTAGTAAAAAGAAAAGAATTTTATTTTTTATTTTTCATTAATTTTCCAAAGAATTTTTTTTTTGGAATTAATATCTCAAAGAAAACTTTTAAAGAGGTACTAAAAAAATACTCTTTTTTGAATTTTTTGTCTTAATATACTAAAGGATTATAAAAGAAATTTTTTTTATTTTGAGTTCTAGATATTAATTTTCTAAAGGAAAACCACATCAAATATTTTTTTTTTAATTTCTAGAATTAGTATTCTAAAGAAAACTTCTAATAAAAATGTAAAATCTTTTTATTTATTTATAACACATCTTTTTTAAATACAAAATAGGAAGTACAATAATAAAAGACTTAAGAAACTTAACTAGACTATGACAGACTCTAACATCGCCTAAAAAACTCGACATTACTGTACAAAACTAAAAGGTAAAAGATGACATAAAAAAAACAGACTCAAAACATAATAAATAAATAAAAATCTCCTTAAGCAACTCCTGAATGAGCGACCCTGACTGGATGGCCCTGGAGCGTCTGTCACACTTAAACTCCGATAAGCAGATCCACACCTGTATGAGAAAATTGAGACCAAATAAGTTAAAAACCTAGAACGCTACGTGAGACAATGACCCTTCCTGTTGGACACATGCAAGACATGATTGTGACTATTTTTCTAAAATTAACTTATGTGGCTAAAAGTGGCTAAACATGCAAGATTTGGCTACGACCCTGCGAAGCCAAGAACTAAGACTCACTAGAAAGACCGGACCCTATGTGGGTTGCCTATGTATCATGCCCCGAAAAACGAGAATCAGGTATGCGTAGTTCGGGCAGATTGGATACGGGTGAGAATTAAAAAAAACAACAAATTTAGAGAAAATATATTTTTTGTCTTTTCTTTTTTGAAAACTAATGAAACATGTAAATTCTTTTTGGATTTTCTTTTCCTTTTTTTTTTTGATTTTTTTGATTTTTGGAAAATGATGGGAAAGTGAAAAACCTTTATGGATTTTTCATAATTTTTTTTGTCCTTTTCTTAAACAAATCTGAAAGAAAAACATAACTAGGCCCTACTTTCATTATTTTCACACTTCACCCTCTTTTCTTTCTCATTTATCCTCAGCCATCATTGGTCCGCAAAATGACCCTTTTACCCTTGAAGAAATGTAACATGTAGCTGTGACAACCCGGCCGGTCATCTTAAGAATTAACGACCCGATCCCCTATTAACTGCTTTCCCCAAGTTTATTTTCTGCTATTTTGATTTGTTGGGTCGTTCGATTTTGAGTTTCGGAGAGTTTTCGGGCACTTAGTCCTTAAATGAGAGCTTAAGTGTTGGAAAGTTGACCATAATCAGAACAGTGTGAAAATGGCCTCGGAATGGAAATTCGATGGTTCTGTTAGCTCCGTTGGGTGACTTCGGGCTTAGGGGCGTGTTCGGATTGTGTTTTGGAGATCCGTAGCTAATTTAGGTTTGAAATGGCAAAATTTTGAATTTTGAAGTTCTGGTTCGATAGTGAAATTTTGACCGAGGGTCAGAATGGAATTGCGGAGGTTGGAGTAGCTCCGTAGTGTTAAATTTGATGTGTGTGTAAAATTTCAGGTCATTCGAGCGAAGTTTGATAGACTTTTTGACCGAAAGCGTATTTTTAGAGTTTTTGGGATTCTTAGGCTTGAATCCGATGAAAAATAGGTATTTTGATGTTGTTTTGAGCATTCCGAAGGTTAGAACAAGTTTGAATGAAGTTATGAGATATGTTGGTAGGTTTGGTTGAGGTCCCGGGGGCCACAGGATGATTTCAGATGGTTGACGGAAGGATTTTGGAGTTAGAAGCTTGCATCATCAGCTAGTTTTCTGTCATAACCGCACCTGCGGTTTGGGTCCTACAGGTGTGGAGTCGTAGAAGCTGCAGAGAAGTTGCAGAAGCGGAAGTTAGGTACAGTCAGTAGGTTCTACAGATGCGGGAGAATTTTCGCAGAAGCGGTAGCGCATCTGCGAGTGGGAGACCGCAGGTACGGAAGCCGGCCTTTAAGTGAAAAGTCAAAGATGCGACCAATGTTCCATAAATGCGGGACCAAAGAAGCGGTACCAGAACCGCAGATGCGGAAATCGCTAGGCAGAACATATAAATTCTTGCCTTCGCGAAATTTAGCCATTTTTCATCTTTTTCAAATGTGAAGGAGCTTGAGAAGCACTTTTCAAGAGGGATTTTCAGAGGAGTTCATTGGGGTAAGGTCTTTGGTTCCTAAACTCATTATTGCAATTATTTTTATCAATTTAAACATGAAAAATTAAGGAAAACCATTGATAATTTGGGG
>MU723012.1:4555-40669 GCA_026770625.1 Nicotiana glauca
TTATCCGAATTTCTAGTTCGCAGACTGTAACAGAGTCAAATTTTCCTCGGTTCGGGATTAAAATGGTTACTTGAGACACCATTATATTCTCAAGTGGTGACTCTGAAAAATTTAAACAACTAATCCCTTTCCGACTGTCCTTAAATTGGAAAAACTCCTTATTATACTCATTCGTCGGGTGTAACCTGTAAAAAGGAGGTATGACAAGACATACCTGAAGTAGTGAAAAGATGAGGGTAATGGCTGCGAATATCCTGCTCGATCTCCCAGGTCACCTCCTCGACCGGCCGACCCCCCCCATTGAACCTTAACTGATGCAATGTTCTTTGACCTCAGCTTCCTAACCTGCTTGTCCAATATTGCCACTGGCTCCTCACAATAGGATAGATCTTTGTCCAGCTGGACTGAACTGAAATCCAACACGTGCAACAGATCATCGTGATACCTCCGGAGCATCAAAACATGAAATACTGGATGAACTCTTGCCAGGCTGGGAGGTAAGGCAAGCTCATAAGCAACCTCCCCAACTCGCCTTAACATCTCAAAAGGGCTAATAAACCTCAGAGTCAACTTCCCTTTCTTCCCAAATCTCATAACGCCTTTCATAGGCAAAACCCGAAGCAGGACCTGATCTCCAACCATATAGGAAACATCACGAACCTTCCGATCCACATAGCTCTTCTGCCTGGACTAGGCTGTACGGAGTCTGTCCTGAATCACCTTAACCTTCTCCAAAGCATCCTGAACTAAGTCTGTGCCCAATAATCTAGCCTTACCCGGATCGAACCAACCCACTGGAGATCTACATTGCCTACCATATAAAGCCTCATACGGTGCCATTTGAATGTTGGACTAATAGCTATTGTTGTACGCAAACTTTACCAATGGCAAGAACTGATCCCAAGACCCTCCAAACTCGATCACACACGCACGAAGCACATCCTGAAGAATCTGAATAGTGCGATCGGACTATCCGTCCATCTAAGGGTGAAATGATGTACTCAATTCTACCAGAGTACCCAACTCATGTTGAACGGCCCTCCAAAACTAATGATGTGAACTGAGTGCCTCTATCCGAAATGATAGAAACTGGAATACCATGCAGATGAACAATCTTCCGGATATAGATCTATGCCAATCGCTCCGAAGAATAAGTAGTACACATAGTAATAAAGTGAGCTCACTTGGTCAGTCAATCACCCAAATAGCATCGAACTTCCTCAAAGTTCGCGGGAGCCCAACTACAAAGTCCATGGTGATCCGCTCCCACTTCCACTCTGGAATATCTATCTGCTGAAGCAACCCACCCAATATCTGGTGCTCATACTTCACCTGCTGACAGTTGAGACACTGAGCTACAAACCCAACTATATCTTTCTCCATTCGCCTCCACCAATAGTGCTACCTAAAATCCTGGTACATCTTTGCGGCACCCGGATGAATGGATACCGCAAACTGTGGGCCTCCTCAAGAATTAACTCCCGAAGCCCATCAACATTGGGTACACAGACCCGACCCTGCATCCTCAATACTCCATCCTCGCCAATATTCACATCTTTGGCATCACCATTCTTAACCTTATCCTTGAGGACAAGCAAATGAGGGTCATCATATTGCCGCTCCCTGATACAATCAAATAAGGAAGACCGAGAAACCACACAAGCTAGAACCCAGCTAAGCTCCGTAATATACAATCTCAAAAACTGGCTGGCAAAGGCCTGAACATCCATCACCATAGGCCTCTCTGATGCTGGTAGATAAGCCAAACTCCCTAAAATCTCTGCCCGACGACTTAAAGCATCAGCCACCACATTGGCCTTGTCCGGGTGATACAGAATAGTGATATCATAGTCCTTCAGCAACTCTAACCACCTCCTCTGGCACAAATTTAGATCCTTTTGCATGAACAGGTGTTGTAATCTACGATGGTCAACATAAATCTCACAAGGCACACCGTATAGATAATGGCGCCAAATCTTCAGGGCGTGAACAATGGAAGCTAACTCAAAGTCGTGGACCGGATAGTTCTTCTCATATATCTTTAACTGTCTGGACGCATAGGCAATCACCCTACCATCCTACATCAACACCGCTCTGAGGACAATCCTCGAGGAATCATAATATACCGTATAAGACCCCGAACCTGTAGGCAATATCAAAACTGAGGTTGTAGTCAAAGCTGTCTTGAGCTTCTGAAAGCTCGCCTCACACTCCTCTGTCCACTGGAACGGAGCACCCTTCTTGGTCAACCTGGTCATAGGGGTTGCAATCGATGGAAACCCCTCCATAAAACGATGGTAGTAGCCTGCCAAGCCAAGGAAACTGCGAATCTCTGTAGTCGATGATGGTCTGGGCCAACTCTGCACGGCCTCTATCTTCTTCAGATCCACCTAAATACCCTCACTCGATACCATGTGGCCTAAGAATGCCGTTGAATCCAACCGTAAACACACAGCAGCAACATGAGGAACAGTCATAAATTGTCAACTTCATATCAAGGCAAAATAGGTATTTCAAACCTAGCATGTTGCACATAATTCAAATAAGGCAATCTGAGCAAATAGGCAACTAAGTCATTTAGACATGCTTTCCAAAGCTAACAACAAGCTTAAATTTCAAGTAACAATAACAAAAATAAAAGGAAATACAATTTTAATTACTTAATGAAAATGGATTTTCAGCAATTAGCACAAGTACGCGCTCGTCACCTCACGTACGAGGCATTCCAAATATCACAATATCAAATCCTAAGGGGAAGTCTCCCACACAAGGTTAGGCAAGCCACTTACCTCGAACCAGCTCAAAATCAACCCGAAACCATGTCTTTGCCGTGACTGCTCGCTCCAAATGGCCCAAATCTATTCAGTGCAATTGCATATTGTAAATAACACTTCAATTAATGGATTCTACAATTAAATGCTAAGCTAATATGCAAAATTAGGTAAAATGACCAAAATTCCCCTCGCTCCCACGTCTTAGAATCGGGTAAAATTTACATTTCAAAAATCCTCACACTCTCACGAGTCTAAACATATAAAAATTATCCCAATCCAATATCAAATCCCCAATCAAAACTCAAATTTTTGGTCTAAGAACGTTCCCCCAATTTTCATACAAATTCCTAAATTAAAGGATGAATTCATGTTTAGATTAATGGGTTACAAGCAAAAAGGAGTTAAGAATCGTTACCCAATCGATATTTTTGAAAATCCCTCAAAACCTCGCTCAAATCCAAGCTCCCAAGCTTAAGTTTTGATAAAAATGGTCAAACCCTCGTCTTTGAAATTTTATATTCTGCCCAGATAATCCTTAATCGCGATCACGGAATCTTCCATGCAATAATGAAGAGAAACTTCGCTGGCTCCCAAATTTATACTACGAGAACGCGATAGTCCATACACGAGCGTGATGCTTCCGCTGCTCAGCTCTACGCGATCGCGGTTGACCTCATGCAATCGCGAAGTGAAATCTTCCACTCCTCAGCTGCTCACTTCTTCCTCTTCGTGAATGTCACGCCCTAAATTCGTGGGACATGACCGGCGCTCGAACGGGTATCCCCAGTCAAGCGGACCTGGGTGCCCTTCCTATCCCACGCGTACCCCGTATTTTCATTGTCCGTTAATCAAAGGAAATGGTCATTTATAATTAAAACACCATTTTTGCAAAACATACATAGTCACTTAATGAGGTTTACAACTTTCATCGCCCAATATACATAATACATATTCACATAAGTTCGCAACCCACATTTATTGTCTACGGAGCCTCTAAACATGAAAAAGAAATGATATAGTACTTGCCGGTAACAAGGCTCCGGCTATACCTTATACAAAAATCAAAACAAGATCCAAAATAGAAGCAGCATGAGCCACGCAGGGACCCGAAAGGAAAGGGGCACACCAATTCAGCTGACAGGGAGTGATGAGTAGCTACAGTCGGTGGACTGGAGTACCTGCTATGGATCCACCTACAATCATAACACGAATGTAGCGCCCCTGGCAAAAGGACGTCAGTACAATTGAATTGTACTGGTATGTATAACAAACCTTACCCTGAGTAACCTCAAGTCATACACAAGTAATGAACAATAGAAGGAAGCAACAATTGAGTACACATAAGGAAGACAATCAAGGCGAACAAGTTAACAAACTCTCCTTTCCCCATCATCATTTCCACATTTTCAATTTCACAACGTTCTCATATTTCACTTCAATAGTGATATCGATCATTTTCCACCCTTATTACCTCGGCCACCCTTATCACCACAACCCACACCTTATTACTTCGTGTTGCGGTGCGCAACCCGATCCCACCGAGCAATCACAATTCACAAACAATACCACAACAATAATAATTTACAAGGATAACCACAACAAGTTTTAAGAACAACAACCACAATTCCCAATAACAACAGCAACACAACTCACAAAAGGTTTAGGTGACTATCCATACCATTTCCATCTTTTTCAACAGCCCGTTATACCATTTGGATCACAACAATAGTTTTCCACGACTATCCACAAGGGATGTTATTACAGTTATTTCAATTTCACCAATTACGATTCCTCTCTATCATTTGTTCCACAGTCCTTGCCGCATAACACATTCGTAATCACAACTTAGTTTATTGCCATTTACTTGCACAATCATATCGGATGTCTTAACCAACAACGCATAAGGCACAATATTTACATGAATTCACAAATAGTTCACACAAGTAAACACATCCTGTTCACAAGAGTTTAACTTCACAACTAATTCATGGAGATATCACATACCAAGTATTTGGACACCAAACAAGGCGATTTTACAAAGGTTAAGGTGAGCCATACATACCTAGAGCTGAATCCCTTTTTAATTTCTACTTCTAATTCACCAGAAATCTTGCACTGTCAATATAGTGCACAAATTAATCTTAGAATCAAAGTTCACAATCACTACCCGAACGTATTTAGGTTATCAACCCTCCCTTACACAATTCTTTATCCCCACCTAATTACTCTTACTAGATTTTAGGTTTTAAAGAACATGCATGTGTATTTAAACTTCCATTTTCAAGGATCAGTTCTTGAGAATTCCCCCTTTATTTAAACTTTAAAATCAATGAAAAAGGGTTGGGGATTCTACCTGCAAGAGTGGAGATGAAGACAAGTAGTTGGAATTTTTCGGGCTTGGATAACTTTGGAAAATCAGTTGAAGAGGATGAGACATTCTCTCTCAAGAACCCTCTCTTCCTTCTCTCCAGTTTTATCCAGAAAATGTGTAAAAATGAAGTGTTGGGGTGTTTTATTGAAGAAGAGATCGGGTTGAAAAATTAGAAAATCTGGAGGCGAGTCGGGTCTGCGGTCGCACTCTAAGATCGCAGAGTGGAAATGCGGTCCGCAACATGGACCGCAGAAGTGCTCCTAAAATCTGACTTCTCTGCCTGGGTTTGCGACAGAAATACGGTCCGCATTTCTGTTCTACGGTCGCATAATGCGCCGCAGAATTGACCTTCACAATTCCTTGAGGAATTTATACAATGGTTATGCGGTCCGCATATGGATTATGCGATCGCATAATGGACCGCATTTTCAACATCAATTTCGACTAACTCATTGGTTAACTCTGCAACCGCATTCTGGACCGCATAAAGGAAATTTTCGGGAAAATTTTGATTCTTGATTTTTAAGTGCAAAATCGGTAAAAAGGGTCCGAACCGCGGCGAGCTTATCTTACACATTCCTAACATATATTCGGATCTTGGCACTATGAGCTACTAGGTTTTAAGCACAAAAAATTTACGGGGCCTTACAGCGAACGCAACGTAGCCCACGCGTTCGCGATTCAGCTTCTACCAACACTACGTGTTCGCACTCCTCTTCCCGCAATCACGTAGAAAAAAATCCCCTATGCCTCATCCAAGCCTTAGTGATCGCGAGCCTCCTCAAGCGATCGCGATGAAGAAAAGTCTGCAACAAAAACCAGCAAAAATCTGATACTTCTCCAAGTCCAAAAATAGTCCATTGAGCATCCGAAACACACCCGAGGCCCCCGGAACCTCAACCAAACCTACCAACATATCCCATGACTTTATTCAAACTTGTTCCAACCTTCAAAAAGCTCAAAAAAACATCAAAACACCTATTTTTTATCGGATTCAAGCCTAAGAATTCCAAAAACTCTAAAAACACACTTTCGATCAAAAAGTCTATCAAACCTCGTCCGAATGACCTGAACTTTTGCACACATATCACATTAAAGACTACGGAGCTACTCCAAGTTCCGGAATTCCATTTCGACCCTCGGATCAAAATCTCACTATCGAATCGAAAACTTCAAAAATTTGACTTTCGGCATTTCAAGCCTAAATTAGCTACGAACCTCCAAAACACAATCCGAACACGTTACTAAGCCCGAAATCACACAATGGAGCTAACGGAACAATCAGATTTCCATTTCGAGGCCGTCTTCACACTGTTCCGACTACGGTCAACTTTCCAACACTTAAGCTCTCATTTAGGGACAAAGTATCCCAAAACTCTCCAAAACTTAAAACCAAACATCCGGCAAATAAAAATAGCAGAAATAAATGTGGGAAAAATAGTTAATAGGGAATTGGGGCATTAATTCTTAAGACGACCGGTCAAGTCGTCACATCCAGCTTGAATCTAGCTCATGTTTCATGTAATCGTTCCCCCAGTAATTTCTTTAAGAACAAATTTTGTCCCATAGCTCGAATTTCTTGCTTTGTGGGAACTATTTTGCTAGAAAAACTTGCACAAGTTCGGCTCAAGTTTGGATGGAGTTAGGAGATGTATTTTGGATCCATTATCTGGCCTTCCCGGCTAAAGATTATTTGAACACCCTCAACCCTAGGAAATTATCTGAAACATGATTCTGCTTATACATTGCACATACATCCAAAAGGTTTTTTAGGTGTTGTCTCGGATCGTCATTGATATAATTTCGAAAGAACCCCTTCGCCTTTAGAATTATGATTAGACTATGTTCCTCTTTGAAGGTAGCCGCGTCGACTTTAAGAGGGACAATGGCATTTGTATCCTCAATATACTCATCCATATTCACAAACACATTCTCATTCTCTGGCTCGCCCATGCTTTACTAGTAACACCAAACAAAACAAGCAAAGTGTGATAGAATAGAAAAAGATATAAAGTAAAGCACACACTAGTTAGTAATTTTAAAACTGTATTTCCCGAAAATGATGCCAAACAAATAACACCTATACAAATTGTGTAAGTTAGTCTATGTCAAATATAATAACCCAATTAGTTTGGAGTCGAATCCCACAGGGAATAGGTGTGAAAAGGTTACTTGAATAGTGTGTCACTTAACAAAAGCCGTAATTCTACTCTGTTAAAGAGTTTGGTAATTGCGATTTGTTAAGAGAATCTATTTTGTTAAGAGAATTGATTAAAGAGACTTAAAACCAAGGTTGTCTACCCGTCTATGGAATGTACTGCTATCAATGTTAATATGATATATTTCTGATATGAGGTCCTTTAAATGCAAATAGTTCCTAAATGACTGCCCAATATTTTTCAATAGTTAGATAGTATCTCCTCTTTATGAATTTTTCAAATATAAAAGAGTTACAATTAAGAGCAACCAATTTATGCCAAGTAGAATCCACTTATTCCTAAGTAATTCTATTAAACAAGGTTTAAAGCCTTGATTTCTTACTATTCAATTCTATCAAACTGTAACCCACTTTTCCAAGTGAAAGATAAAAGTAAATTTGCACTAGTTAATATTTGCAACTACTAACCATAAATGCCGCATAAGAAATAAATAAAAATCAACCACCCATTGTATATATATTCAATGGTAAATACCCAATAACATTACACCCACTTAGGGTCCAACACCTTAGTATGTTCAGTTACCTACCCATACTAGAACAAACCATTAAATAAAGTCATAAAATATTACAATGAAGACAAAGTCTTGGAATCTCTCCCAAAAAGCTCCAAAACAAATGGTGTATTTAATGCTCTAAGTGTAGGGCCTTTTTCAGACTAGATAACCCGAAAAACCCTAGTTATTCTATTTAAATTGGCACAAAAATTGGAGACAAAATTTGACAAAAATAGCCCTTTGGATTTGTTTGCGATAGCAGAATGGACTACATGTCACGACCCCAGGTTGCCCTCCGTGAACTATTGTGACGGCACCTAGTCTCTACGACTAGGTAAGCCTAACAAATGCGAAAAAAGAAACAATTTTGGAAAGAAAGTAATTAAAACCCGAGATAACAAAATTAAACAGTGTGTAAGATGTCGTCTGGCATATAACAGTACAAGAATCTCAACCTAACACTCCCAAAATGCAGAACCCCATGAATCACAAGCTAAGAGATTATATATAAAGCTCTAACTCCAGAAATATCTATCAACAAGGAAAAATACAGAAGGGCTATACTAGTACTGAGAATAGAAAGGGACTCTTCGGTCTGCGGACGTGGAAGATATACCTCGAAGTCTCTACAAAAGAGCCTCGCCTCAAGTGTGATAATATTGAGTGGAAGTACCTGGATCTGCAAATGAAAAACATGCGCAGAAAGGGCATGAGTACACCACAGCAGTACTCAGTAAGTGCCAAGCCTAACCTCGGTAGGGTAGTGACGAGGAAGGTCAGGGCCCTACTGAGGTTAAAGTAAATACAAGGTATAACAGTATAGGAGAACACAGTAGAATCAAGTGCAATGGTAAGCAGTAACACAAGATAGAAAGTACAACAACAGCTATAACAGAGACAAAGAAATCACGAAAAGGAATACAGCTTAACACAGAGATAACAACCGGGGATCTCCCAGAATATCGTCCTGTAGTCCCAAATATAAATGTCCAGTGGATCTCCCGAGATACCGTCCTATAGTTCAAATATATATATCCAATGGATATCCTGGGATACCGTCCCGTAGTCCAACCCATAGTGTGCAGGGATCTATCGGAATCCCGATCCGTAGTCCTAAATGTAATACCCAGTACTGGGGAATATACCGGCTGCAGTACCGTAGTTCCAATATAAAAGTGCAGGGGGATTTCCCAGAATACAAATCCGTAGTCCCAAAGTAAACATACAGGGGGATCTCCCGGGATGTCGTCCTGTAGTCCCAAATATAAATATCTAGCAGCAACATGACCAAAAATACTCAATTCAATTCAAATTTTATACCAAGTTAAGCAGGTATCTCTAACCTAGCATACTGCACCATAATTCAATAAGGCTATTGAGCAAATAGGCAATTAAGTCAATTAGACATGCTTCCATAAGCTAACAGCAGGCTTGAATTAGCAAGTAGAATAAATAGGGAAAGGAACACAATTTTAGTTGCTTAATAAAAAATGGATTTTCACCAATTAGCACAAGTACGCACTTGTTACCTCACGTACAAGGCATTTCAAATATCAACAATACCAAATCATAAGGGGAGTTCCCCCACACAAGGTTAGGCAAGTCACTTACGTCGAACCGACTCAAAATCAATCCGAAACCACGCTCTTGCCACGAGTACTCGACTCGAAATGGCCCAAATCTATTCAATTCAATTGTATAATGTAAATAACACTTCAAATAACTAATTCTACAAATAAATTCTAAGCTAATACGCAAAATTAGAAAAAATAACCAAAATGCCCCTTTGTCCCACATTTCAGAATTGGATAAAATTTACATTTTTAGAATCCTCGTACTCTCACGAGTCTAACCATACCAAAATTATCCAAATTCAATGTCAAATTTCCAATCAAAACTCAAAATTTAGGTCTAAGAACTTTCTCCAAATTTTCCCCAATTTTCATCTCAAATCTGAATTTAAATGACAAAACTAAAATTAGATTATAGGAATACAACTAAAAAGGGATTAGGAATCATTACCCACTGATTTTCTCTTCAAAATCCTCCCAAAACTGCCCTCTCCCAAGCTACAAATCAATTTTCTGACTTTTGATTTCAAACCCTTGAAATTCTTATTTTCTGCCCAATAAATCCGAATTTGCGGACAAGGGACCGCACCTATGGTCCCTCTTCTATGGAAACTCGACCGCACCTGTGATATTTCATTAACTTCTTAACTCCGCACCTGCGATCATTTTACCGCATTTGCAGTCACGCAGGTGTGTGGAAACTTCCGCACCTGCGGCTCCTAACCTTTCCTTACCTGGCCACTTCTACGGCTTGATTTCACATCTGTGGGAGTGGCACCTGCATCCTCTCAACCATTGATGCAGTTATGACAGTAGCCATAAACTTCAGCTGCAACTCCAAATTCCTAACTTTCCGTCAACCATCTGAAATCACCCTGAGGCCCCCGGAACCTCAACCAAAAGCACAAACAAGTCCAACACCATTGTTCAAACTTATACAAATCTTTAAAATGCCTCAAACAACATCGAATCAACCAATTAGCATCAGATTCAAGCCTAAGAACTTCAAAAACTCTCAAATTATGCTATCGATCAAAAAGGCTATCAAACCTCGTCCGAATTACCTGAAATTTTAAACACACGACACATACAACACTACGGAGCTACTCTAACTTCCTAAATTCCATTCCAACCCCGATATCAAAATCTCACTATCAAACCGGAAACTTCAAAAATTTAACTTTCGGCATTTCAAGTCTAATTAAGCTACGGACCTCCAAAACAAAATCTGAATACGCCCCTAAGTTTGAAATCACCCAACGGAGCTAACGAAACTGACGGAATTCCATTCCGATGAAGTGTTTGCACTGCTCTAACTACGATCTAAATTCTAAACCTTATGCTCTCTTTTAGGGACTAAGTGCCCCAAAACACTCCAAAACTCAAAACCGAGCATCCCAGCAAATCAAAATGGTAGAATAAACATGGGGAATGCAGTTAATAGGGGATCAAGGCATAAATTCTTAAAATGACCAGTCAGGTCGTTACACTGCAGAATTGATCAGTGATCCACACATCAGTATCAACGCAATATATTTGATCTCCACGCTTTCTGGATTGCCATCACATAATTGTTATGATGTCCATGTAATGACTTCGCGATTGTAGAGTGGATCACAAACTCATCTTCACTGAAAATCCTCTTGCATTTGTGCGTTAATTCTATGGTCCGCATATGAGTTATGCGACCATATATTGAACTGCATATTTGACTTTTGAAACTGAGATGGACTGGTTATATTTGTGATATATTTGTTGTTCGCACATCACTCATGTGGTCGTATGCCCGAATTTGGGTACGTAGGTTCCTAGGTTAAATTGGCACATCTTAGTGGAAGTTGGCAATTAAAGGCTTAGAATTTGCATAAGTTTGACCATAATTTTATTTTATCTCTATCGGGTTTAGATTTTTGTTTTGTGACTTGGAATAGGTCTGCTTTATCATTTATGACTTGTCTGCAAAATTTGGTGACATTCCGAGTTGGTTTGATAGGAATCAGACGTGTGGTTGTATTTTTAGAAGTTTTTGAAGTTCATTATGATTTCATGTGTTTTAATGTCCGATTCATTATTTTGTATGTTATATTGGTGTTGATCGCACGATCGATTTCATATAATATTTTTAGACTTGTGTGGATGCTTGGTATGGAGCCCAAAGGGCTCGGGTGTGTTTCGGATTGGTTTTCGACCAGTTTTGGTTGGGTTGATAGCTGATACTGATGGTTTCTATTGTTTATTGTTTATTCAATTTTTCTTCATGACTGGAAAGGCGGAGCGGGGGATCACATAGTGTTTTAGGATCTAGTCTTCTTCACATGCGTGCTATGGTGGTCGCATTCGCGATGATTGAGGCTTTAGCGTTTGCATCTGGTCCTATGCGTTCGCTTAGTATTAACTTAAGTTGGGAAGGTCTTCAGGGGTTACTCTTCGCGTTCGCATTGGAGCATCCACATTCACGAAGCTCTGTGCAAATGTGGGTCGCGATCGCAATTTTTGGACCATATTCGCATAGAGTTTCTTCTAGGCAAATCAATTTTGTGCTTCGCGATCGCGAAGATGATCCCGCGATCACAAAGGGTTCACCTGGGCAGTGTTATAAAGTACTCAATTTTGAGGGCTTTGTTATTTATCATATCTTGAGTTAGAGAGCTTGGCTTTGGGCGATTTTGGAAGGAACTTTTACGATTTAGGTTGGGGTAAGTGTTTTTGACTTGGATTTGTCCATTATTCATGATTCCATCTTTGTTTTTATCATTTTGATTGGTGATTTGAATTGGAAAAATGGCAATTTTTGTAAAAACGTTTATATAATGAAAATTGATGATTTGAGGTCAGAATTGGATGAATTTGGTATGGTTGGACTCGTATCGAAATAGATATTCAGAATTTATGAGTTTTCTCAAGTTCCAAAGTGCGGGTCCAGGGTTGACTTTTTGGTTTTAGTTAAATATCTTAACTTTATTAATCGAAATTGATTTCTCTTGCATTATTTTTTAATATTAAGTCGGTTGTTATATTCGAGCTGAGCGGAGGTGAATTTTAAAGGATAAGCTATTTTTGAGTATTGATTTAGCCTAATTGAGGTACGTATCTTGCCTAACTTTATATGGGGGAACTACTCCTTAGAATTGGGTTTGATTGTACTATTTGAATTGCATGAAAAGCGTGTACATGAGTTAACGAGTGTGTACACGGGCTTATATGTGGCATTTGACCACTTTAGACTATTAGGCTACTTATAAGCACTTAATTGAAGTTGTTATTTCATGTTCTAGTTTCCATTGTCAAGGTTACTCTTATATGCATTCATTTGTAGTTGTTCCTACATGGTATTCTCTCCATTGTTGAGTTATTCTCATGCATTTATTCGTAATTGATATATCATGCTATCTCTTTTATTGTTAATCTTATGTTATGTACCTTAACTGGAAGTTGCCATTTCGCGGGAATACCTTCCTTGTTGAGTTATTGAGGTTGTAGTTGTGAAAGCTATTAACACTTTGTGGTTGAAGTTATTAATTATTGGATATCTTACCTTGTTGAGTTGTTTCTCATTCATTATGTTGTTATTGATATATCTTGCACGTATTGCGGTTGAGCCATGGGCTATGTGTTGTGGTAACATTGATATTATTGATTTTGGCAATATTGTAGCATATGGACACGTGTGGTTCAAGTTGATTATTATGTTATGATATTTATACGCATGCGGTGATATAAAGGTAGGTATTGAAATACATGTGGTGAGATAAGGTGGGATTTATACGTGTGCTGCTGGTAAGAGAATTAGTTGAAGTCACGCGGTGAGATAAGTGGGCTAAAACACGTGTAGCTATTTTGAGAAAAATAATATTTTAAAAAAATAAACAAAGCTCATGTGGTGATATAAGGAAGAATGTGATTGTGATTTGTGAAATAGGAACATGAGGTGTGGCACCTTGGTGTGATTTTTGTTGTACATTCTAAATTGAAAAGTTTCGTTGATTTGATAGATTATTGTTTCTTCTTAAATCATTTCACTTGTAATTTGATTGTATTTGGTTATTTATTTTTATTCTTGTGATAAAATAATTGTGACTTCTTGTGGGAGTCATGCATTCTATATGATTTCCTGTGTTGCTTTAATGTAGCAATTTGTACCTCCATTGTTACTTGGTGAATTGATTGTCAAAGAATTTACTTGTATGGAGTTATTATCTCATATCCTGTTGAGTTGTTGGTAACATAACAGTTTTAAATGAAAGAATTATTTACATGCTTTATTTTATGTGACTCTTAAGATAGAACTCGTCATCTCACTCGATGCTTTACCATATTTAAATTGTTATCACGCTTTACTTTAAATGATTTTACATTTAATTAGTTAAATTATCTGATGTTTTATTTTATTTTAAAATATTATTTTACTTTATCTTAATTGATTTCTAAGCTAAACTTCCCTATTTGATACCCTACTTCGTATAAATTGTACTTATTTTACTTTGTTTGACTTCTAAAATAAACCCGTTATTTTATTTGACACTAACTCTATCCAAAATTGTTATTTTACCTTATTTTATTTAAATAAATCATTCGAACATTTTATTTAGCAATTGACACAGATACAATGTACATGGTAGTATGTTGACCTTGATGTGCGAAGGTGATTGATAATGTGGGCACGAAGCGCTATGTGTGTAAGATTCGAGATTGTGACTTATGATATGTGATTACGAGGTGTAGTGCATCGGGTTAATCCTCGTTGACAGTCATGTGTTGCGAACAATTTGATTACTTGAATTATCACTTGTTTCCTTAACTGATTTCAGTCATACTTTATCTGTGTTCTGATTACGTTGATACTTTATTACTTGTTTAATTCTTGTTTCTATTTGTGTTTCTATTGTTACATTGTTGGTTTTATATTTATAATGTTTTTGTTGTTTACATTGAGTGAGAATCAGTTTTACCTACCTTTAAAACCCCAATGATCTCACATTTCTTCCCATTTTCAAAAGAGACATTACCTTCTTTAAGGTCCTCAAGTGAAAGGAACTAGTTCTTGCTTCTTGTCATATGCTTTGAATAGCCACTATCCATGTACCATATTTGGCTGCTCCCTTCACTTGGACCCGCGAAAGGAAATCAGGGGTTAGTCTTAGGAACCCAAACTAGTTTTGGTCCCTTTTTATAGGCAAAAGAGTGAATCAAATTCTTTTTAGCCCAACCTAGCAGCCTATTTTTCCCTTGAACAAATTCTTTATTCTTTTGACTAGCCTTTTCTTTTGCAATACATTCACTCTTATAGTGACCAGTTTTACCACAGTGTGTGCAAATTTTGTTCTCAGGAAGTGTGAGGTACTTGCTTTTGGGATCCCACTTAGGTGCAAGGGTCCCGTATCCAAGTCCTCTCTTATTGCTACTATGGTATTCATGTAGTCATGAAAATGCATCGGAGGATCTATTCCATTTATAGGTTCTATCTAGCTCGTGCTTAACCTTGTTTAGATCCTCCTTAAGGATTCTTATCTGCTCATTTCTTTTGTACAACTCATCTTTCATTTTTCCTACATTTTCTTCTAAAGTGAGTTGTATGTGATCAAATTTTCTTTTTACCAGTTCCTAATTTCAATTTTAGATTTTTAGATTTAAGCTCTAGGACTGTGGTGTCAAGTTCATGAACCTGGTTCTTCAACTCAGCATTTTGACTAGCACTTTTACTAGCCCTAAGTTTTAGGTTTTTGCACTTAGCTTTCAGAATCACACACTCCTTAGACAGTTGTTTGTTTTCATTGTTTAGATCCTCAGGTTCATCAATGAAATCTAGGAGTAACTCAGATAGCCTTTCTTTAGAGAAAAATTTAATCTTGTCTTTGAGATGAATTATACTTACCTCAGATTCCTCATCGAATTCTCCAATTGCCATAAGTGCTTGTTCATCTCTATCTTCATCCTCTGAGTCCTTATCTGAGCTTTCTCCCCAGCCAACAACCATAGCTTTTGTTGATCCTTTGTTCTTCTTGGGTTGAACCTGTTCCTTCGTTCAGCTCTTTCCTTCTTCCATTCAACTTCCCATTGAGGGCAATTTTTTATGTGGTGATCAGTCCTCCCACACTTGTAACACCCCTCATTGGTTTGTTTTTCAGGAACCCTTGGATTGTTGTAGCTCCCACTTCTTGAAGGACCATTTCCTCTTATTAGGTACTTCTTGAACTCCTTTGTGATCATGGTCATTTCATCATCCTATAGATCAGCACCTTCAGTGATTCTGAATGCCATGCTCCTTTCCTTCTTGGGTGCATCCATGTTCATGGTTTGCCTTCTAAGTTCATAGGTAGTGATATTTTCAATTAGCTCATCCAACTTAAGAGTGGCAATGTTCTTTGATTCCTGAATAGCTGTGATTTTGCTTTCCCAAGAGATTGGCAGTACCCTTGTCAAAATCTTCTCAACTTTATCTTCTTCAAGAATAACCCTTCCAAGAGACTTAAGTTCATTTGTTAGTGTGGTGAACCTTGTATACTTCTCTTGGATGGTTTCCCCTTCCTTCATGGTGAAATTCTCATATTGAGAATACAACAGTGTTCCTCTGGACCTCTTCACTTGAGGTGTTCCTTCATGAGCCACTTGCAAAGTGTCCCAGATTTCCTTAGTAGTGGTACAGCTTTGAATTTTACTGTACTCGTCTGGATCAAGTCCACACACAAGCCATTTCTTGGCCTTTTCATTCTTTTCCCACTTCCTCAAGTCCTCAGTAGTGCAGTCAGCTCTTGTCTTTGGCACATCCACTCCTTCAGCATTCTTCTTTGTAGTTGCTAGAGGACCATCAGTGACTATGTCCCAGAGTTCATAGTCATCTCCTATTATGTGATCTCTCATCCTGTTTTTCCACCAAGAGTACTAGTGGCCATTAAAGAGTGGAGGCCTATCAGTGGATTGCCCTTCCCAGTTCCCAGGTGGTGCACTCATGTTGATCTTTTCCTAAGGTGTTAGCCTCTTCAAGGATAACTTGCTCTGATACCAATTGTAGTCTAAACGTCAATACCACACAAGAGGGGGGTGATTTGTGTGGTACCCAATTTTTGCTCTAGAAGAACCTGCTTCTTCTAGGTGTACTTTCTACTATTGTTTGCGAAATTAAAAGTACATAAAATAAAGAACACTGAAATTTTTACGTGGAAAACACCTGGCTCAAAAGGTAAAAAAATCACAACCTACTACTCAGTAGGATTTTCCCCAACACTTCACTAAATCACTGAGCCAAAACACCATTTACACAACTCTTTGTAAACCTAAGGATTACCTCTAATCCCGTTGTAGCAACCAGCCTCTAACTGCTGCGACAACTTCAAGTTAACTCTAACTTGAATACTCAAAATACCTATTACAATTGCTTCTAGATAAAGCTGAAAGGTACAATATGAAATACCTACTACAATTGAAATAGAAATAAAGAAAGACACATAAAACTCTTTATGGAGTTGGTTCTTCAATCTAGTTCATGTACCTTCAGGTTTGCACACTTGAATCACACACGAACTGGTTGCAAAAAGCCTTGCTATTTGCTCTCAGTTCATGTTTAACTTCTGCGTTTTTTTGCAACACTTTAATATGAGAACATACTGCAATTTATTGAGTTAGTAGATGAAGAAATAACTAGAGTTCTGATGCAACTCTTCCTTGGTGGAAGAGTTCTAGTTGATTTCAACTTCTAACTCATTCCCTATCTTGAATTGTGTTCACTTTGATTAAGGACTCCTTATCCTTATCAATTATGCAAACTTTTTGATCAGGAGATATTAAATACACCAAGTTAAGCTTATCTCCTTCACGTGCAACCCACATGCTTGAAGCTGCCCGTTTTTGTGCACCTGAGGGATGGACCTGGTTCATCATGAGTTCTTTTGTCAATCTTCAAAACTAACATTTACTTGGGCCAACACCCTCCATGTTTCGTCTACCCTCCTCCTTCTTCATCTTCTTCCTCGATGTAATCTCCTCCTATTTTACTTTTTTTTGTTGCTTAAGAGAAGAAACATTTCCCTTTTTAATATTTTTTTTTGGCTGATCGTTATTTACTTTGTAAAAAAGAAAAGATAATGACAGAAAAGAAGGTACAATCGAAGATTGAGTTTCTGGTGAAACTTCGGCTGGTGAATTTTTTGGATATATTATTTGCAATTATTACCGCCAGCGGAGGAGTTTTGCCGATTTTACAATATCTTCCCGGCGCAACTCTCTCCTTATTTGTATAAAGTTTTATTTATGTTGACGAAGTATGTAGAGTCAGCTGGCTGTGAGGTCGACATTTGCCACCTGCTACATTTATTTTCACCTAGTTTTTATAGAGGTAATTTGATACACTTACGGCATTGTGGGACCAGAGTGTTGGTGGTCGGGATGGACGACAAAACGAATTGGAAGTTCTGGCATAAGTACTTCTTCATTAAGACCGAGCACCTGGTAGGGACCCGACTGGGTTTCCCAAGCAATGGAACTATAATCGTAAGTATCTTAACGTATGCTCGTTATTTTCTTTCATTCTTTCATTTTTAGGTTACTTACGGCTTCCTTGTTTTTCAGCTAAGAGGATGCACCTTCTCCTGTCTTTGATATTGAAGATTAGGTAGCTCGTGTGTTACCCCACATCGTAGGAGTTCGTGATTGGGCATCCTTTCACAAGCGTTTTGGACCCAAGATCCCATCCAGTAAGTGTCACTTTTACTTTAGCTTATTGTTGTTTAGCATTGCTCTTTGATGCGACCTCCCTTTGGTGCTAGGTCAGCGAATTTCCAAGAAGAAGGCTTTTGTGCATGCATTTTGCCAGGCCATCACATCGGCTGGAATGCAATTTGACTTAGCTGAGTCCGCTCGAGGAAGTCAAACTCAAGTTCTACAGGTGAGGGACTCTACCCCTCAAGTTGTTGCCATGCGGAATGAGATCTCTCCCAGCCTATCTATCATCTTGTAGATGATCCATCTAGCGGCGAGGAGTCACCATCAAGGAAAAGGCGAAGGATAGAAACCGAAAAGGTCGTTGTCACTGACGTTGGACCGGAAAATTCATCGTTTTGGGAATGGAATCCATGCTTACACAAAACATAGAGACCATTTTCAAAATGGGTACCGTTATGGAGAGGAGGCCCTCTAGGGTTGAGGGGGTTCGGAGTGGCGGAGAGCTTGCACGGGCCGTAAAAAGTGGTGCGTCATCGGCGGTGGGGGGAAGTAGAGCGGTCCCTGCGAGGGACGACGGCTCTGGCTCAGACGTCAACCCTAAGGAGGTGCAGGCCTACCTGGAGAGGAATACTCGTGTGGGAGTGAGGAAGGAGGTTCCTAACCGGCACATAGTCGTTCCCATAGACTACGAACTTTTGGCCGACTCAGAATGGGCAATTTCGTCTTTTTCTCCCCTATGCACAGCTTCGAAAAACACAACGCTACAGGCGATGAACAATGTAGAGTTGTCATTGGGTATATCTGGCATGGCTCTACGAGTAAGTGCTTTTTAATGTTAGGATCTGTTTCGCATGTGTAATTTTCTCATACTAACTCCTATCTTTTGCATGTCAGACTTTTATCATAGGCATTTAGCATGATGGCGGGAGGAGTATAGAATGGCCATTTTTAAGAAGATGACCTCCAAATACAATAAGTACCGTACTAAGCACCGAATGTTGGTCGACTTCCTTAACTAGGATGGTGAATTTTAGTCACTTCGTGATGAGCTTAAACAGAAAGATAATGAGTTGACGAAGAATGATAAAGAGCTGAAGGATAGGGATGATGAGCTAATGAGAGCCATAGGTAGGTGCGGCGAGCTTGAGGCAGCTCTAAAGGCCAAGGAGGACGAGCTCGAGGTGAGCAAAGGGGTGATAGATAGCTGAGAATGATGACCTTTAAATGCAGGTGGCATCCTTAACGGTTGAACTCGGGTAAAGGGAGGCAAGGGCTGTCGATCTAAGGGGCGATTTGAGTGCCAAGGTCGAAGAATTTATTCGTGCCGAGAAAGGCAGAATGGACGGTATGGTTGAAACGGTGGCCTTAAAAGATTCCCTCCGTGTTTGTAGGTCCAAGAAGGATAATAAGGTGGAGACACCAGCACTTAAGGTGGATAGGTTAGAAGAGCAGATCTAGGGTTCTGGATTTAATGAGCAAGTCGCTCTCTTGAAGGTCGAGGAGGTACGACGGCAGTCACAGCAGTCTACGTCTCATACTTCTGCTGATCTCGATGTGTCGCGGGAGTTATATGAGATGTGGGTTCCCGCCGAGGCTCAACTTGACGAGTATAAGTCTTTGAAGGCTATCGAGAAAGTTTCCAAAGCAGAACTCGAGGGCGTCCGTGTCAAGGCACGTGTAGCCTGTGAAGCTTGTGGTTACACCCCTGATAGGGATGAGGATGACGACGATGCGGATAGGCTCGCCTCTGATCCTTGTTATGATGATGATTACACCGATGGGGATGATGTGGCATGAAGCTATTGTACTTAGTTTTTATTTTGCTTTGCTCTTTTTGTGAGGGCGTCTTTGAGCCCTTTGTAAAAAGTATTGTACTTCGATAGTTGAAATGGAACATTTCCCTTTTGCTATGTATTTCTTGATTTCCGTTCTATTTTCTTTTTGCTATGCGGGGAAGTCCCTGATTTTTTGATGATATCGACGTTTGACGCGGTCGAACATTGAGTAATTCGAGCAAGGTCGAATATTAAGTAGTTCGAGCAAGGTCAAATGTCGGATAACTTGAGCGAGGTAGAATGTTGGATAATTCGAGCGAGGTCGAATGTCGAATAATTTTAGCGAGGTCGAATTTAAAGTAATTCGAGCAAGTCGAATGTCGAATAATTCGAGCGAGGTTGAATGTAAACTAAATCAAGCGAGGTCGAATGTAAAGTAATTCGAGCAAGGTCGAATGTAAAATAATTCGAGGGAGGTAGAATGTCAAATAATTTGAGCAAGGTCAAAGAAAAGTAATTCGAGCAAGTCGAATGTCGAATAATTCGAGCGACGTCAAATGTAAAGTAATTCGAGCAAGTTGAATGTCGAATAATTCGAGCGAGGTCGAATTTAAGGTGTAAAAAGACTTGGTGGAGAGTAAAGATGCTACTTTATTTCATTCATTGGAGAATATTACATGTTTCTGTTTGTTTCATACATATATTGCAGAAGTTCCCGTGTACCTAGTCCCTTCATCGTTCGACCTGGAGAAGTAGTCGGCATGCAAGGTGATGAATTATACTTGAACTTTGAGATGTCCTCTTCGTCGCCTCATTAAAAACCTCCCCGAGAAAACTAAATTGGGACAAAACCTGGGTGAGGGAAAAAGAGTACGACTTGGAGGGCGTCCGTTTTCAAAAGTTGAAGTATTTGAGGTGGGCAATGTTCCAATTGTTTTGTAGTAGCTTTCCCTCCATTGTGTCTAGTTGGAATGACCCTTTGTTTGCTTCTGTCATGATTTTGTATGTCCCGTCCAATTTGATCCTTCTCTTGAATCTTTGCTCGCCTGTGTTTTGGCCTTGAGTATGTAGTCTCCGACTTTGAGTGGTCTTACTTTGGGTTTTTGTTATAGTACCATTCTGCTTGTTGTTTTTGGGATATCATTCTTCTATAAGCCATGTCTCTTCGCTCCTCTACTTCTTCGGGGTCTTGTTTCCTGTTCTCATCATTGATTGGTCCTCTTTCATTGGAGTATCTCAAACCGGGTTCCTCTACCTCGACTGGTATCATGGCGTCAATCTCGTATACAATATGGCATTTCTCATGTGCTTGTTTTTGGTGTGGTACGGTATGCCCACAGTACTTTTGGTAGTAATTTCGGCCATAGTCCCTTGGCATCCTCAAGATTTTTCTTCAAGATATTCAGTATTGTTTTGTTGGAGGATTCAGCCTGGTCGTTACCAACTGAGTGATATGGTATGGAGAGTATTCGCTTGATGTGCCATTTTTTGAAGAATTTGGTGGTCTTCTTTCTAGTGAATTGGGGTCCGTTGTCACAACTAATTTCTTTGGGGATGCCGAAGCAGCATATGATATTTCTCCATATGAATGTGATAACTTCATGTTCGCGTATTTGGACGAATGCACATGCCTCTACCCATTTGGAAAAATAGTCGGTTAAAACCAAAAGAAAATGTATATTACCTCGTCCTATTGGGAGTGGTCCCACGATGTCCATTATATATTTGATGAATGGACATGTCGATGTAACCGAGTGGAGGTGCTCGCCTGGTTGGTGTATCATAGGAGCATATTTCTGGCACTACTCGCACTTCTTGACGTAGTTGGCGGCTTCCTTCTTCATTGTAGGACAATAATAACCCACCCAAATGAGGCATCTAACAAGAGCCGGATTGCCGGTATGGGCACCACAGTGGACTTCATGTATTTCCTCGAGGACGCGTATTGTTTGGTTCGTCCCTAGGCATTTTGTCAAGGGGCCTCCAAACGTTCTTTTGTATAGATCGTCGTTTATGATGCTATACTTGGACGCTTGCATTTGAAGCTTTTTGGCTTTCTTTTTGTCTGATGGGATTACACCTTCCAACAAATATGTTATAATACAGTTGCGCCAGTCCCAAGTCAAATTTACAGAGTGTACCTCAAGTTGTCCTATTGACGAGTGGAGGAGGGTGACCACGTTTTCCTTTGTGATATTTTTGGTGGCCGCTGCTAACTTGGAGGTCATCTGCCTCGATGTTTTGTGCTCGAGGTATCTGATCGAGTCGACATTCATCAAATTATGGTAGTAGTTTATGATTTTTTTCCTGGTACCTTTGTAGCCTTTGCTCTTTGATTTGGAAAGTCCCTATGACTTTGTTGACAACAAGTTGTGAGCCGCATCTGAGGATGACTCGTCGCGCTCTATATTTTAGAGCTAGATTTAATCCTGCAATTACGGATTCATACTCAGCCTCATAGTTAGTCATATCAGGGCACCGTATGGATTGGTGGATGGCTTCGCCTATTGGGACCTCGAGTACGAGTATGAATTCCAGTCCAGATCCTAACGCATTAGATGCGCTGCCGGTGTATAGGACCCATAGGTCGGGTAGACTGGGCGAGGTACGAGAAGTTTCTTGCTCGACCTCAGTCATTATTTTGGCACTAAAATCGGCGACGAAGTCGCCGAGTACCTACAATTTTATAATTGTTTGCGATTGATATGTTATATCGTGCTCGCTCAATTCTATGGAACACTTGGCCAATCTCCCCGATAATTAGGGTTTATGTAAGATGCTTCGTAAGGGAAAGGTTGTTACCACCGATATGGGGTGGCATTGAAAATATGGTCTAAGATTTCGTGAAGCTATAAAATTCCAAGACCAATTTTTTAAGGTGAGGGTACCTCATTTCAGCATCGACCAAAGTTTTTCTAATATAATAGACTGTAGATTGTATACCTTTATCTTCACGGACCAATACTACGCTTACCGCGACCTCTGATACGGCCAAGTATATTAGGAGGCATTCGTCGGGTTTTACTTTGGCGAGTAGTGAGGGAGAGGGAAAATACGCATTTAGTTCTCTTAGGGACTCGATGCATTCTGCATTCTACTAGAGCCCGTTGTCCTTTCTGAGCATGTTGAAGAATTTGTGGCATTTGTCGAAGGATCGTGACATCAACCTCGATAGGGCAGCAATGCGGTCTGTCAATTTTTGCACATGTTTCTTACTGTTTAATACTTCAGGTATTCCCTCGATGGCCTTGATTTGGTCATGGTTGACCTCAATGCCTCTTTGTGATACCAAAGAGACGAGGAACTTGCCCAAAGTTAAGCCGAAGGCGTGTTTCTTGAGGTACAGCTTCATGTTGTATTGCCTTAGTATACCTACGGCCTCTTTCAGGTGGTCGATGTGGTCTTCCTTCCTTTATGATTTGACCAACATGTCATCTATTAAACTTACATTGTTTTGCCGAGTTGGTCCTTGAACATCTTGGTGACCATCCTTTGATAAATTACCCTTGTGTTCTTCAACCCGAAAGGCGTGACTCTGTAACAGTACGTTCCTTGATGGGTGATGAAAGTAGTCTTTTCCTTATCCTCCTCCTCCATGAGAATTTGGTTGTAACTTGAGTAGGCGTCAAAGAAGCTCAATACCTTGTACCCTGTTGTTGCGTCAATGAGCTGATCAATATGAGGCAATGGAAAGGAGTCTTTCAGGTAGGCCTTGTTTAGGTCTGTGAAATCCATGCACATCCGCCACTTCCTATTTTTATTTTTCACCATGACTACGTTGGCGACATATTGAGGGTATTTTGACTCCCAGATGGAGCCGTTAGCGAGTAGGTTATCCACCTCATTGTTGATGGCTTCATTGATTGCGGCATTGAATTTTCTTCTCACTTGTCGTACTGGAGGGTAAAGGGGATCGACGTTAGGTAGGCCTTGTTTAGGTCTGTGAAATCCATGCACATCCGCCACTTCCTATTTTTATTTTTCACCATGACTACGTTGGCGACATATTGAGGGTATTTTGACTCCCAGATGGAGCCGTTAGCGAGTAGGTTATCCACCTTGTTGTTGATGGCTTCATTGATTGCGGCATTGAATTTTCTTCTCACTTGTCGTACTGGAGGGTAAAGGGGATCGACGTTCAATTTGTGTGTGGCAACGTCTTTCGGGATACCTGGCATATATGCGTGGGAAAAAGCAAGCAGATCGGCATTATTAATTAAAAACTTATGAAATTACCTAGTAGGGAGATTTTATTGCCTATGTAAGCCTTTTTGTTGTTGTCAATGTTGTCTAATTGGATGGGGTCAAGATATTCTACCATTGACCCTACGACTTCTACGACATGGGGTCCTTGATAATGTTCTTTTATTTGTTGAGTTCTGACCCCGACTTTGATGATTCTTATGCTTTTAAGTTTGTTCCTTTCATCTTTTGACTGTGTGTACAATCTTGGGCGATGTCGTAGCACTCATGGGTCGTGTGGTATTTGCCTCTGATGCTGAATATCCCCCACGGTATAGGGAACTTGATTATTTGGTATAGACTGGATAGGATGGCTCTCATGGCGTGTATCCAGGGTCGCCGTATTATGGCGTTGTAAGTTGTGTCTGGGTTCATAACATGAAATATTGTTTCAAGGGTGAATCCTCCGACCAGAACAGACAGCATTATTTCTCCTGAGGTTCGCTCAACTACATTGTTAAAACATGTTAGTGTAATGTAGCGTGGTACTATCTTGTCCTCGAGTTGTATTTGTGCAAGAACTCGAGGGTGAATAACACACGCGCCGCTTCCATCATCTACCATTATTCTTTTTACATCAGTATCTGAAATACATAAAGTAATGACAAGAGCATCGAAGTGAGGAAAACTCAAATCGTTGGTATCTGACTTATCGAAGATGATACTTTCTCTGAGGTCATCATACCGTTCGAGGATGATTGATCGCTTCAGTTTGTGTGTGGTGGTAAACTTCATGTGGTTGATTGTCGCTTCGTCGCCTCCACCGATGATCATTTGAATGGTACGGGTAGGGGAGGGTGGCTTTGGTGGGCCTTGGTGTTGTTCTCTTCCACGGCCAAAATTGGCTCTTCCTCGGTCGCCCGTCAGCTCCCTTAAGTGCCCTTGGTGGAGCATGTTCATTACCTCTTACCGTAGGGCTATACAATCCTCAGTTTTGTGACCTCGCTCCTAATGAAATTCACAGAGAACGTTCGACTTTCGGGTACTGGGGTCGGACTTCATCTTCTGTGGCCACTTCACCTTTGGGTTGAGCTTCTCTAGTGCGTACACTATTTCTGAAGGGGAAACACAAAAATTGTGAGCATATAAGAGCGGAGGCATACCTCTTTCATTCTGTTAAGTCCCTGTATATGGTCTGGATGGTCCTTCCACATGGAGAGGAGATGGTGGGACGGCCATTCTGACATAAGTTTGGTGCATGTCTCGGTTGAGGTGTGGACCTGACTGATCTCTTCGATCATCACTACGACGGTCTTTCCTTGGCTCTATTGGACTGATGTTAACTGTTGGAACGGGCCATTAAGGTCTTCCTCGTTTGCTCTTACCTCGGCGCAATAGGAGTTGTGAATTTCTTCCCAAGTGGTGGGAGGGTATTTCATGAGTCTACTTAATAGTTTTCTTGTCGCTCTTGGCCTATTCCAGTTCAACCCATTTTGGAAAGCTGCCACTGCATCCCTTCTGATACATTTGGTAAGATCGTTCTTACTCTGTTAAACCGGGCTAAAAAGTCCTTGATTCCCTCGTTGGGCGATTGCCTAACGGCAAATATATCATTTACCCTGGTTTCCGCCTCTTAGCCCCAGCGTGGGCGGTGACGAATTTATCGGCCATTTCCTAGAACGTTCTTATAGATCGTTTTGGTAACTATGAATGCCAGGTTAAGTCTCCCCCGGTTAAGGTCTTGCCAAACTTTTTTAGTAACACTGATGATACTTGCTCCTTTGAGAGGTTGTTGCCCTTTACTGTTGTAATGTAGTGAATGATGTGATCTTTGGGATCTGTCATGCCATCATATATCTTCAAATATGGTGGAATCTTGAAGGTTTTGGATATGGAATGTGGGGCTGCCTCCTCGTTGTATGGTTGTTTGACGAATTGGCCGACATCCTATTTTGGTAGCAGTTTTGGGGCGCCAGGTATCTTATCGATCCTTTCTTGATGTTCCCTCATATGGTCGCAGAGTTCTTGTTCTCGTTTTTCATTTCTTCCATTTTCTTTAGAATTGATGCAAGTGCATCATTACCTGCGTCAACAGCGGTGTGAGTGTTACTTGTTGGTGGAACGGGTTGCTCGTCAGCGATCGTTGTGATATCCGTCTGTATAACGTTTCTATTCGCCTTTTGAATGGGTTTGTCAAGTATGTTATTTAGAGTGCTTGTCAGCCACTCTTCCAATAATTTTTTCACTGCTGGTGGTGCTTCCTCAACTATGGAAGTGGAAGCCCCACTCCCCTTTCGCGTGAAGCGGTTACACTTCCATGAGGGGGAGGTAAATCACTCCGCCTAGGTGTAGCACTCAGCGTCAAATTCTCCTCATCTCCTATATCATCCTCGTTGATGGTGTCTAAGATGTTGGTAGGGACAACCACTATTACTTTCTGTCTTTCATCTCATTTCCCTGCCATTGTTAGTTTGTGCCGACGAGAAAAAGATGGTTGTCCTTTTTATGATCTAGAAGAAACTAAAAAACTCCCCACGAAAGGCGCCAAATTGTTTGACCAAAAAAGTGTTAAACCTTTTGTTAAACTAATTAATGATGAGATGAAGGGTGAATCTTAGTGAAATATAATAAATTTTAGATCAAATGTTGTAGGATAATGGTTAGATGAACGGCGTTTGAGAGCATTAAATAGCATATTTATACTCAGTGATTACCAATATATATTATAACAAGAACACGCAATAAATATAGATAATGGCAATAAATATAATAAAAAAGAATCTATCACCCAATTATTATACGATTTGGATGGTTCTTTCCCCTGACATCAACGTGGAAAGATGAAAAGTGAAGATGGATGAGGAATGTTTGGATCTTGTGACCAAAGATTAAACGACGTGTGCTTGGATAAGATAATCAGTGAACAAGACAACTTTCGTATATTCCTTCTAGTCAACCTTTTATAATGTGCTCTTATCAAAAAGTGAAGATCCTCTCTTTGTTCTCTATCTCTTCCTATTTATAAAGGATATTCTAAATAAACCCTAAAAAGTACAAAACAAGGAATATCTAAAGGAATATTCGTTTTATCCATTTCTAAACCTATCATACCAATATTTCTTTACTACATTTGCTCGTCCTCGACAATAATCCTTCTGAGGACGACTCCCTGCTATTATGTCGTAGTCGACCTCGGCCTCGATCCTGTTTATTTTATTTCATCAAGTCGTCAAATTTAGACCAATACAAGTATCTATTTGGGTGTTGCAGCTAATAATTTTGTGGTAACTATGGTGGAGCATTTCTTACAAAGAAGAAGCAGTTGCAATGGTGGAGAAGGTTGAGTAGCGGTTGCTTCCATGGTGGTATTGAATTTTTTTTTACTTGTTTATTTTATTTATTTATTTTAATTATTATATTTTTTCCCTATGTTAATCTACGTGTCATGATCCTATTGTCGAGTGACATTACACTTATTTGCAAAGAATGGTCAAACACAAAATTGGTGTATCATACAGTTTTAAAATATTTGAGTGTGAAATTATTCTCGTGGCCAAACAAGTGTGTAAAAGGGATTTACCTACAACTTCTTATGACCTTTTATGTTGTTTGCCTTTAATATATCACTAGCCATAAAGTACACGAGATACCAAATATATGCATCAATATAATAGTATGCAAGTTGCATGCAATTGTATGTTTTAGCTATTGAGCGGTGAGTTTGAAATGAGAAGCTTGAAGTTCGATTCTGTTGAATTTGTGTTGCTCGTATTTATAATGCTATAAAAAAATTCCGAATTGAAATTTTAAGAAAGGGATCTATGGTTGTAAACGTGACCCCAAGCTGAGGTAAACTTTGTTAGATAGAGAAATTTCAAACTCCAGTTCCTGGTTCGAGTTTGAACAGTTGCAGATCTATTAAAAAGAAAACCTGAAAATCTGATGATTCGCGTTGGTTTGATGTTGTTCGCAAGTCCTTTTCGTGTTTACCCATTGATTTGGAGTGGAAAAAAAACTTGGAAGAAGAGCTTTTTCCCATTAACATAAATTTAAAGCTTGGAGTTCAAAAGCTGCGTTCTCGAAAACAATTAAAAATACTTTAAGAAGCTTATATCTAAACATTTGGACAATTTAGTGAAGATTTTGAGTGAATTTAGCAGGATGTCCCTCCGAATGCTGAAGGAGGAAAAAGAAAATATCAATTTGTTGGACTGTATATTTTATAGAAGAATTATAGCTACATGGAAAACCTAAAAAACAAGCTAAAACGGGTAAATATTGTCCTATTTTTGTACCTATTGGATAAAAATCTCAATATGTTTAACCAAATAAAAAAGTATAGCCAAAGTAATAAATTTGCAACTGGCGCTTATTTTTATCTCTTGTTTAGATACAATGACTATTTATTTCAACCTTCAATCTTTTTTCTTTTTAATAATCGTAGTGTCACAACCAGCTTACAATATTGTCCACCAATGCTTGAATAAATAGAAAGAAAGTATTTAGTGTTTTTGCCTCCTTTAAGATTGAACCTGAAACCTTCACACACTTTATTGACCAATAAGCCACAAGTTCCGATTGTATATTTACTTCTATTTATTTTTTAGATGCAACGACTATCCATCTCAATTGTGTTTTTCTTCTTTGTCGGGCATCCATCTCAATTGCGTATTTCTTCTTTGTCGGGCCAAATTTACAAAACCAATTACTTGGATCTTCATTATTTTTAGACTGAAATTTTTTTTAGCCTAAATAATGGAGTATCATCAATATTTTTATAAATTTAAACAGAAATTGATTATCTAAAAAAATAGTGAATTAAGAGAAGTGCAAAAATATATACTCCCTCGATTTAAATTTTCTCGGAGTACGCTAATCGACTAATTTTCAGTGAGAATTCAAACATAAATTCTTTAAAAAAAATTAAATAAAATCTACATATTTAAAAACTACATAAAAAGTAAGTCACAACAATAAACAATTTAGAATATTTGTAAAACGAAATGAGTTATTTTTAAAAAATGTCACGCGAAAAAAAAAAATCCACATGACAAGCAAGTGTCTGCCACTTCTCTAAGATGAGATCGTTCAGGGGTAAATGCTTTCAAATATCAAAGTGTAAAGGGATAATGAGGACTAAGTATAGTTTAAGGAGAGAACTAATAATCCTCCAAGCCAAGTTTAGGGGTGTTCTTAAGCATTCTACCAAGAATTAAATAAATAAAGTAAAACTAATCAAGATCAATATAAAGCTAAGCATCTAGAGTCGAATTGAGTTGCAGCTTTGGCTCAACCCAGAATACAAGCTAAAGGAGTAAAAGCTAGCCTATTTTATATGCTTCTTTTTTTAGTTTATAAGACCCTGCAATTGTGGCTGTAATTGTTACTAATAGTATACTTCAGTAGTAAACTGAAATATTGTTCATAATCCAAATCCTCCACAACTATAATTCATCGAGGAAAATAGAGTAGCACCGTCAATACATATCATGAAAAAGTAAGATGAAATCGATGGGGCTACATTTCCAAACTTCAATTACATGAAAATTTAATTGTTAGGGTCTGTATAAGTAGATGCAAAAGAAACTTCTGGCTTTCCTGGGCACTGGCAAATGGCAATAAAGGACCTCTGCCCATTGGAAACATGGTGTAGAACAAAGAAAACATTAGGCAGAGAAAGGTCTGCTTTAAGCACATAAGGCCCAAGGAAAGAGCGGAACTCAAACCTGCAATGTCCTCATATCGATCATTACCTTCACAACCAGTGAAGAATTGCTTCGGCAGATACTTGACTTACAAGGCGGGATTCAAAAGAAATAGAAAGTTGCAATCAGGACAGAAGGCAATGACGAAGCACCATTTAATAGATGCTTCCTGACGTTGAACCAGAGTGATAAATCAAGAACCGGCCCCTTTTTATCTCACTTGTCGAATCCACCTGCAATCTCAAATGACAAAAGCAAAATAAGGTAAGGTGATAACCACAAGCATATTGTGATGAGTGGAACCACTCAGTCTGTAACTGAAGAAAAGAAAAGTGAAAAGATCACTAAACCTGCAAGTTCTTCCATAAGGGGGATGGATATGGAAAGCATAAGATAATCATAATCTTTTTGTTGTTAGATAAGAACTCCACCCATGAATGAAAGATCATCTGTCCATGCCCTCAATAACCCACTTCATCCACGTGAAGAAGCAATGTTTTGATATGTGCTCAGGTAGGTCTACCTATATAAATCATGATAGTTAAAAAACCAAGAAACAGAACTAATTTTCACACATCAAAAGAAGTAACATTAATGCATGTAATGTTTGCTCAAAATCATATTCTTTCCCCTAAGATAGATGCAACATTAATCAGCATGCTTTCGTTATTCAAATTGCTAATGATGGACACAATCCCCAAATCTATTAGTTGCCCCAATAACAAATCAAATTATATATGACAAATGTCAAATGGTCTAAGAGCCAGTTCTGTGGAAGAGATTTGCAGCAGAGGTCCTAGAAGTTCAGGAATCATATGTCAATTGTCAATATAGCAATGGGAAGGTGGAAAAATATGGCCAGGCAAATAGAGACTAGAACTTGAAGGAAAAAAATATTTTGAACTTACGCTGCTCCAAGTAGTCGAATACCCATCAGTAGAAAGCAACCAGTCACCAGATGTCAAATGCAACTCCGCTCTATCCTCAATAACATCGGCAAATTCATCCCCATCTAATTCTTCAAATTCAAGATCCCTTCTCTTTTTCTTTTTGTGTTTTTGCCTTTTCTTGCGCTTATTTCTGGCTGACCTGGTGTCCTGCTCAGACTCACTTTCTTCCAGAAGTTGATCGTGATCTAATATTGGATAAGTCTTGGACTTGCGAAAGCTTATGTCATTGCCGACAAATAAACATTCCCAGGAACTGGAATGTTGGAATTCCTCAGATAAATAATAGTGGAATGCCCAAGACTGCAATCCCAACCATTTTATAGTTCCTAAAGATTTTCTGCTGAAACATTCTCGTAGAATTGGTATAAAGCTATCTTTACAGATTGTTGGTGTACAAATTTGGAAAACAATATGCTTAACCTTTTCCTTTTGCTCCTGACTTCCTTCGTCACGTATAAATCGCATAAGCTGCCGAGTTTGAGTAGTAACTGCATTCAAGAGAAGCAACTGATCAAGAGAATTACTGCCATCACAAGTGGAGAGCATGATCTCCAGCCAAAAAGAAGAATCATGACAATCCATCTTTTGCAACCTTGGTTTAACATATCTTTGGAGTAAATCCAAGAAAACCTTTAGATCGTGTTCCCCAAGAACGATGAGAAGGTGTTGACATAAGAAAGAGAAAGATTGCTCAATGAGAAACTCATCTATAATTTCCCAAACTTCTTTCAAATCCTCCTTGTACATCAAGTCAACAAACATACTGACAAAAAAATTATTATCAATGGTCAGAATATCACCATCTTTCAGTGACTCGGCAAATTCCTTAGATGACCAAAATTCAGGAACATACTCAAGAAAATTCTCCACTGTTCGTTCGACATCCAGATCAAGAAAATAGTGGGGCTTTGTGGCAACCATTGCAGGAGATTGCCCATGTTTCCCCCTCCACTCGAGCTCCTCCCAACAGATGTCTCTATTTACAAAAGCAAACTGGGACAGTGCCTTAGCCCCCTTTGTATGGGTTGCATAACCAGTACCAGCAAAATTAGAGAACCACTGCAAAATACGGTTTTGGTTTCCTGCAAGATCAATAATTTGCAGACAAAAAATGAAAATTACTGAGATCAGATAATCAGTACACAAAAATATCTTAGTAAGTGTGAACAGAGACGATGTACCACATACTAACCTCTACAGCAATCCAGGAAACAAACTATACTAGAGTCGTTTTGACATAAAGAATATTAGAACAGAGATTGGAACAGTTCTATCACCATGAACTTTCTATTTCCCTCAAAATTTCAGAAGAAAAACTACATAGACTTGAGACAAAATTAAACTTTATTGTTTGTTCGCAACTCTCAACAAGATAACCCAAGAAAGAATGTACCCCTGGTAATTCTCCTTTTTTTAAATAGGTAAAAGTACCATTGGCAATTCTCATTAATGTTTTTTAACTTAATTTAATGGCAAAAGCAAACTTCAACAAACTGTGAAGTCACCAGATAATTTCTTTTCCTCAAATAAACCCACTTTTATGGTAACTGCTAAAAGTTATCTTCCAATATTGTTTTCTACACATGCCACACTCCAGCCAAATTATACGTTTTAAAGTTATACGTGATTGGTAAGAAAAAACATGTCTTTTATACGTGATAACTGAATCAATATATCTCATGGAAAGAGTCAATCAGTCAGTAAGATTCTGATAAATTCGACATGATGAACAAGCTAAAATCAAGGAAGCTTCATCTGAAAAATCTAGAAGCATATGGCTCATGGATCAAGCAAAAAGGAACTAAATAACCAACTTAAAGAAAAACGCCTAATCAAGATGAACTTCCCACTAACTCAAGTAAAATAGTAAAACCTTACCTTTGAAGAAATTTTCTAATAAAAAGCATTTCTTTGCAATGATATGCCCTGCTTTCTGAGGTTCCTTCTGGAAAAGCAATCGTAGGAGTTGTCCGACTAAGGGCCGCTTTAGTGGCTTAGACCTCAATAAGGTCATGAATAACTCGTGTTGATTACGGGGTGTTATAGACCGTACCCCTGCGATGGCATTGCAGAGCCAAAGACGAGATTCAGATCGACCTTCCACCGATATCAGTGACCAGATGACTGATTCTAGCTCATTCAGAAGAGCTTTTCTCTGTTCAGCTGATTCATCATCTGCATTTTCCTTCGATGATGGTTTAGTTAGAAATAAATGCAGCATTTTATCTGAAATATCACAAGTTGGCATAGGAGCAAGTTAGTCCAAATTATGATTCGACAAATATGGGAACAGTAGAAAAATCAATGATCTTAATTTTGAGGAATGCACTAAGAACAAACTCAAACATCAGAAATTATGGAGAGCAGGGATTTCCGATACTTGAATGTAAACACACATCTCACTGGGCTGTAGAGCACTATTCAATAGTATTGGACAGGTATACAGAAAATTAGAATATAAGACAAGGGTGAAGATGTAGTTTGTTATTTTCAAAAGAAGACAAAGGTGAAGATGCATCGTTAGCGTTGAAGTGGAATTAGTTCCATAAACATAGTACTACGGAGAGAGTTAAAATAACTAGATAAATGAGTGGTTTTCAATGATTTCCTTTATTTCTTATCACCTCTATCTAACCATTTTATTCTTTACTTTCAGACTTAGATAGCAAAAACTGAGTGGTCAATTCAAGTTCCTGCTTAGTGCTGCCCAAATTTATGATGGTAATACATACAGATATGACAGCCCAATCAGTTGACCTTACAGAAATCTGGAAGTAAAAAAAGAATCACGTAAAATTAAGTTACTTTATTCGTACACAATAAAGAGCGTAGAAAATCTCAAGAAAATGCTAATAATCGAACAACTCATTTAAGAAAATGCCCAGAATAAACCTATCAACTTCAGGAGATAAAATGATCTCGCTTAGTATAACAAGTTATCAGCTACTACTATCACATTTCAGCAACAAAATTAGGAGCTTGAAAGGGTAAAAATGCCACATACATCCAGCTTAATCTCTAATTATGGCTATATCAAACCAAGCCGTTGTAAACTCACAAGCACACAATGTAAACAACTGCATCCACTTCTCCTCGAAGAAAAGTCCATAAATTTTACATGTTCATCAAACACAAATTACATACACTGTATTATGGATACTAGCGCATTCCCCGAAGAAGAAAAAAACAGTTAAAAGGGTGTGCGAGCCACGTACTTTGATTAATGCCCAACGTAAAAACTAAAAGCAATCAATTGAGGGGGGAAATTGAATAGGAATCGACTGCTCAACGGCAAAAAAGCAAAAATCGAATGCAATACCTGAACCGGTAATCGGAGACGCCGTGCGCGGAGGAACGGGGAATGTTCTGGAATACTTGGGGTAAAATATGGTTTTTTAAAAAGGCTTATTAACCGACCCGAATATGCCCCGGGGTGTTTCGGGACGCGGTCTTAAACGTAGACAATTTTTAAAAATTATTTGAAGTGCACTTAGTAATAAGCAAGCAAGCAACTTTAGGCAAAATGGAATCGAGGCCGCTTAAATTCGTACCAATTTGTCGATCCGATAAATTAACTTACAATCTTTTTATTTGAATACCTCAACTTATTATTTATGCATAAATAAATACTTTTAATTATTGACCATATTGATGTGGCAGTGATATAACTAACGTGGTAGCAATGCGTGCCAATCACACACAAAAAGCGCGTGAATATAATTTTTTATTAAAATAAAATACTTAAATCAGAAATAAAAATTAAAATAGAAAGTAAAGACCCAAAAGAACGAAAAAAACCTTATCATCTCCCTCACACCTCCCACCCCCCAATCCTAGCACCTTAATCCCTTCCTCTCTAGATGTGTTTCCCCTGCATTTCAAACGCCACCCCTTACTTCCCACCCCATATCTCTTTACTTCTCACTTCTTATACAAGATTTATCTTTATCGGTAAAATTATTTACAATGGTGGTAGTAGTAATTAATGTATATTGGGGTTGATTTTTGGAGTAAAAGAGATATTTTTAGGGTTATAGCATTTTTTTAATTGAAATCACTAAATCAAAATTTGCATGGAAGGAATTTACCAATTTTGCTCGCGCCGTGGAAAATGAGTTTGACACTGAAAGCTTATTAGTTGGAGCCGCTAAAGTTTGTTGAGGTCAATTTAGTATTTTTCTTTTCTTTTCTTTTCTTTTCCTTTTTGGAGATAAGTCTAATTAGTATTTTATGGCTGGAGCTTATGGTGGTGACAGACGAAGTTGGTGGTTCTGGATCTTCTGGTGGTGCTTTGGTTCACCATGGAATTGTTTTGATAGAGGTGGGAAGAAGAGAAAGATAATGAATTTAAAAATTTGAGAAATTAATTAAAAATATTAAAAAGTGGGACTCACTAATTACACATGTCAAACAATAAAAGGTTTAGCATGTGATGTGTAATCCTTGTTAGCGCAGTTGAGATTCACGCTCTGATGGAGGTGTTTAAAATATAGGTTTTGATCAAGTATAAGTGTTCAAATGGGAAAATTGTAATTTTATTTACCGGGTTGACAAACAGATGCAAGTTTAAGTGGCTGCGAGGTCATTTTGCCTATAATATTTGACAAAAAATACACTATCGGTCTGAAATTTGCACGTTTACAAGTTAATAACTCTAGATTGGCATGTGGCAGATGGTATAATTGCAATGTGAATCTATTTCTTTTTTAGTTCGTGTAAAAAAGAATGATCATTTTTCATATTTGAAAATCATTTACCTTTATACAATGATTTATAACCACACAAAATATATGTGTCATATTTTAACAATTCAAAAGTTTTTTTTCTTAAACTCCGTATCTAGCCAAATAGGTTCATATAAAATAAAACGGAGGGTACATAGTTATCAATTATAATTAGGGTTCGTTTGAGACAATGATGGACAAACAAGAATATTCCATGGAATGAGATATCCTATGAGATTAACTATCACATCTTTTATATAAAATAGCTAATTCCACCATTACAGTATAAAACTTATCCTGAGATTCGTTAATACTTTCTATTATATTATGTTTATTAGATAGAAAAAAAAAAGATGGTCGACCAAGAGTATATTTGTAATGACCCATCCGGCCTTTTTAAATACTATTTTTAATTTAAGTGTTTCGAGACCTCCCATAGCTTTATTTGATATTTATTGATTTGCGTGCATGGTCCGTGTCATTTTTCGAAAAGTTTTTACGTCAAATTTTGAAGAAAATGAAATTTTTTACTTAAAAAAGTCTAGTGTTGACCACGCTTAATATTCTTGGTAGACGACCTCGTATCGGTGTTTTGATGATTTTGTAGGTTAGTATGATTGATGATAGGTGAATTTGACTATAATCACGCCCTAAATAATCACATTTTTATGTTGTTTTGATGATATATATGA
>MU723019.1:21007-32762 GCA_026770625.1 Nicotiana glauca
TTGCTTCAATATCTATTTGCATTGGGTGGCAGCTCTTAGTATTGCAAAAATCAGTATATGCTCACTACTTTTTGGCTTATATAAATGAAGGGCAAACAGAAGCTATTGAGCAAACAGAAGCAAATATCTTGAGCCAAAACTTATAGAAGACAGAACTTACACGATGAGGGAGTGAGCCGTGACTGGCAGAGAAATGGAAAGCTGATGTATGGCGGACTGGCGTACTGATGAGGGCTTGACGGGCTCAGTTGGGCAGGCGTGACCGCGTGAGTTGTGAGGCGGTGGTCTGAAGGTGAGGACTGGCGTGGTCTGAAGGTGGCGGACCGGTGGTGGTCTGAAGGTGAGGACTGGTGTGAATGTGAGTGAGGAGGCGGGCGTAGGCGTACTGGTCTGAGCGTGAGTGAAACTGAAAATGAAAGTATGAAACCCTAGTATTATCAATTATGTTACAATGCACTAAGAGTAAACTAGTAAATTTATAAATCCTTATTGGGTTATCGGTTTACCCAATAGCAGAAATGCTAAATCGATTCCGAACCGATAACCCAATAATATATATTTTTTTATCCATTACCGAACCATTAACCCAATAACCCAATACTGATAACCCAATAAGAAATTAACGGTTCGGGTTATCGGTTTTACCCGATATATGCCCACCCCTACTAATGAGCGTAGGTACCTACTGAGTGCGAGTGTCGACAGTGATTGTGAGGTTGGAGTGATTAGGAGGATTGAGTGATGATTGCCTGAGGGGTAGTATATGATTTCATTATTGATTCACATAATTGCCTTATATCATTATTTTTAATAACTATGGTAAGATATTTTATCTAACTTTACTTGAACTTGACTTAAACAAACTTATTTGACTTTAACTCAG
The DNA here is from genome assembly GCA_026770625.1 of Nicotiana glauca. Taxonomy (NCBI): domain Eukaryota; kingdom Viridiplantae; phylum Streptophyta; class Magnoliopsida; order Solanales; family Solanaceae; genus Nicotiana; species Nicotiana glauca. The sequence continues at coordinate 21,891 of MU723019.1, forward strand.
GATGTAAAGCATGCCTACACTTTACTGCATTTTTATGAAATGAACTATAATTTCATAGCTCGTCACTACTTTTTAGTTCCCTATTTATTTCTGTTACTTACTGAGTTGAAGTACTCACATTACTCCCTGCGGTTGGCTAAGATTGACATCCGCGAGATTATCTGTCTTCACTGTGTGCTCGTGTCTATCATTTCTGATCAAGGAACGCATTTCAACTTGCACTTTTGGAGAGCAGTACAGCGTGAGTTGGGCACACTGGTTGAGTTGAGCACAACATTTCATCCTCAAACAGACGGTCAGTCCGGGCACACTATTTAGATATTAGGAGCATATGCTCCACGCTTGTGTTATAGATTTCGGGGGTTCGTGGAATCGATTCTTGCCACTTGCAGAGTTTGCCTACAATAACAGCTACCAATCGAGCATTCAGATGGCCCCCTATAAGGCATTATACAGGAGGCAGTGTTGTTCACCAATTGGATTGTTCGAGCCGGGGGAGGCTCGATTGTTGGGTACAGATTTGGTACAGGATGACTTGGATAAGGTCAAGATTATTTAGGATCGACTTCGTACAGCTCAGTCCAGGCGGAAGAGTTATGTCAATTGTAGAGTTCATGATGTTGCATTCATGGTCGGGGAGAGGGTATTGCACCGGGTTTCACCCATAAAAGGTGTGATGAGGTTCGAAAAGAAGGGCAAGTTGAACCCTAGGTACATCGAACCTTTTGAGATTCTTCAGAGAGTGGGTGAGGTGGATTACAAGCTCGCATTGCCACCCAGTTTATCAGCAGTTTATCCGGTGTTCCATGTTTCCATGATCCGGAAGTATCACGATGATCCGTCCCATGTGTTAGACTTTAGCTCAGTCCAATTGGACAAGGATTTGACTTATGAGGAGGATCCAATGGCTATTCTAGACCGGGAGGTTCAATAGTTGAGGTCTAAGAGTTATCCCTCAGTTCAATTGCAGTGGAGGGGTCAGCCCGTCGATGCAGCCACTTAGGAGACCGAGTCAGACATGCAGAGTAGCTATCAGCACCTTTTCACCAGTCGAGATACTTTTCTATATCCATTCGAGGACGAACGGCTGTTTAAGAGGTGGAGAATGTGATGAAACGATAGTTCATCTAGAGCTTTTAAACCCAAATTCTATTTTTCGAAGCCTCCAAAAGCTTCTTTAAGCCTTCCTCGATTTGCGTGTGCAATCCGGGTGTATTTTGCTGTGACCAAATACACTCACGCAAGTATACGTGATTTTCAAATAATAGAGTAGTGAGTAGAGTATCGTTCCCACGAAGACTTTTGATTAACTTTTAAATAATTCAAACTCAAACAACTTATCGATTCAAGAGATTTCTCAAAAAATATGAATTGACTAATTTACTACCTAAAAACTATCAAGCAATGAAATAACTAGAATTTAACCACGACACTTAAGAAATTTCGGATAATAATCAGTAGGAAAGGATATTCCAGGGTCATGGGCAAACTAACGATCGTGTTGCATTCTTGGCTTAAAATAACTAATTGATTTATCTGGATTGTTGATTGACATGGCTGATATTAATCATAAGAATCTATCGAGTTCTTACTCGCCTATTCAAGCTAACTTAATACCTATATACCTATAAAATTATGATTAACAAGAATGCATTTACAATTCCTATATTTCAACCAAGCAAGGCAATTAGGTATAATGTCTATCCTAATTGCGAATCCGTTCTCGGATGCCCCTTCAAGAACTTGCTCTATTTAATTCTATATGCAATCTGGAATTCTCACTTTTGAGTTCAACTCTAGATTCGTAGATAGTATTTCACTGCTAGCTACTTAGCAAAATAATTAAAAACAGAATTAAATAAACAACTCAATATGATAACTCAAACCCGTCAAATTAAACTTCAAATATCACATTCATATAGAACCCATGACCCCAGAATATTAGGGTTCTTAGCCACTCATATTCACACAATCATCAAAAATAATGTTTTAAAACTAAAAATTAATGAATACCAGAAAAAGACTAGAAGAATTGATCAAATTCGTGCTCTCCAGTGCTTCGTACTATTGCTCTCCTCTCAAAGTTAGGTCTTCCCCTCAAAATTGTGTTTATTTGTGTATTTATATCATATAGAAATAACCCCAGATGAATCTACCCTTTCCAAGCCGAATGTCACGACCTAAACCAATGGGTCGCGTACATAACATGATCAAGCCTCTGAGGCCATCCCATCATATCATCTCGGCCACTATGGGCAAAATTATTAACGTGTACCATCTGATCAGGTGGTGGTGCGTATATAACGCCATAACCTTTCCTCACATATATATATATATATATATATATATATATATATATATATATATATATATATATATATATATATATATATATATATATATATATATATATATATATATATATATATATATATATATATATATATATATATATATATATATATATATATATATATATATATATATATATATATATATATATATATATATATATATATATATATATATATATATATATATATATATATATATATATATATATATATATATATATATATATATATATATATATATATATATATATATATATATATATATATATATATATATATATATATATATATATATATATATATATATATATATATATATATATATATATATATATATATATATATATATATATATATATATATATATATATATATATATATATATATATATATATATATATATATATATATATATATATATATATATATATATATATATATATATATATATATATATATATATATATATATATATATATATATATATATATATATATATATATATATATATATATATATATATATATATATATATATATATATATATATATATATATATATATATATATATATATATATATATATATATATATATATATATATATATATATATATATATATATATATATATATATATATATATATATATATATATATATATATATATATATATATATATATATATATATATATATATATATATATATATATATATATATATATATATATATATATATATATATATATATATATATATATATATATATATATATATATATATATATATATATATATATATATATATATATATATATATATATATATATATATATATATATATATATATATATATATATATATATATATATATATATATATATATATATATATATATATATATATATATATATATATATATATATATATATATATATATATATATATATATATATATATATATATATATATATATATATATATATATATATATATATATATATATATATATATATATATATATATATATATATATATATATATATATATATATATATATATATATATATATATATATATATATATATATATATATATATATATATATATATATATATATATATATATATATATATATATATATATATATATATATATATATATATATATATATATATATATATATATATATATATATATATATATATATATATATATATATATATATATATATATATATATATATATATATATATATATATATATATATATATATATATATATATATATATATATATATATATATATATATATATATATATATATATATATATATATATATATATATATATATATATATATATATATATATATATATATATATATATATATATATATATATATATATATATATATATATATATATATATATATATATATATATATATATATATATATATATATATATATATATATATATATATATATATATATATATATATATATATATATATATATATATATATATATATATATATATATATATATATATATATATATATATATATATATATATATATATATATATATATATATATATATATATATATATATATATATATATATATATATATATATATATATATATATATATATATATATATATATATATATATATATATATATATATATATATATATATATATATATATATATATATATATATATATATATATATATATATATATATATATATATATATATATATATATATATATATATATATATATATATATATATATATATATATATATATATATATATATATATATATATATATATATATATATATATATATATATATATATATATATATATATATATATATATATATATATATATATATATATATATATATATATATATATATATATATATATATATATATATATATATATATATATATATATATATATATATATATATATATATATATATATATATATATATATATATATATATATATATATATATATATATATATATATATATATATATATATATATATATATATATATATATATATATATATATATATATATATATATATATATATATATATATATATATATATATATATATATATATATATATATATATATATATATATATATATATATATATATATATATATATATATATATATATATATATATATATATATATATATATATATATATATATATATATATATATATATATATATATATATATATATATATATATATATATATATATATATATATATATATATATATATATATATATATATATATATATATATATATATATATATATATATATATATATATATATATATATATATATATATATATATATATATATATATATATATATATATATATATATATATATATATATATATATATATATATATATATATATATATATATATATATATATATATATATATATATATAACGCTATCTAGTTATGGGTGAATGTGCATGTATAACTGAATGCAATGCATACGAAGTGAATTAATAAGATTTCTCGGTATGTCATAAGATCATTACACGTTTGATTAATATCATGAAATAAACCTTATCAGCTTACATATTTTCAGAGAATCATGAACAGACGATATAATAATAGGACATATGGGGAATCAAGAACATAGGAACCCCTAGTACTTTTAAGAATAGAGTCATTTGTGAAAGTTGCATGTTTGCTAGTTTTGTGTGTATCATATGGATCATGCCAAAAGGAAAGAAAGGATAGCCTTAACATACCTGAGTTGATTCTCTTAACAGTCCCTCTAACCCACGTCTTTTGTGAAAAACACGTAACGACATATCAAAGTAGGGAAGAATCCGTAAGATATTCTTGAGAAAGATCATACCATGCTCTCTTAGAAGTGCATCTCACGCTGCTGTTATGTTATGGAATCTCGTATGAATTTTTGCTGAAGCCTCCATTACTTAGCAACCCTAACCTCACATTTTAATAATGTAGGGATATATCTTATCATTGTGGGTTGTGGTCCCCACTTGATAAGAATGAATTTTGCCCAAAATCTCCTAAATATACCACCTAGCCCCATGACTTACCTAGTCATATGAATTCCTTTCTTGCTGCCATGTTGGGAGGTTAATGCTTATCCATCAATTGCTAATTATCTTAGTAATCTCCCATTAAATCAATAATTAACCAATTATCCACATAATTAAGAATTATATCAAATTACTTAAAATACTAATTACTTTTTAACACACTTTGTACACCTTACTATCATGGTCATGTGGTACCTTGTATGCCACTAATACATAAATGCGGGGTATTATAGCTTGGATCGTATTTTATCCTAAATTGACAATCTTCAACGAAACTCATTTTCTTTGATATGTTTACCCTTTCACCCTCACGAATTTACTTATCACTTATTTGAAATAGCATAAACAACCTCTCTACTCCTTCGGGGTAGGGGTAAGGTCTGCATACACACTACCCTCCCCAGACCCCACTAGTGGAATTTTACTAGTTGTTGTTGTTGTTGTTTGAAATAGCATAATATTTATAACGTTAAAATGATATTGTCCCTAAACTGATATCAATTATCTTTAACAAATCCAACATATAATACCACATGGTGCAACACCAAAGAAGGAATTACTCTGCGATTTTTGCACACACATGGCGCGCGTCGTGACGCGCCTGTGGGATTTATCAATAAGTACTGGATTTTTCCTTTCAGGCAACATTTCACTCCCGCGTCGCGCCCTGCGGCGCCCCATGTGGTGCAGTAGTGTTATTTTCTCTGAATGAAATTGTTTCATCCTCTTTTGACATCCAAGCTTGGTACGACCTCCGAACACGATCCCGGCTTAATTTATTAGGCTTTTACTCAGACTTCAAAGCTCTAAATTGATCAATTTAGCTCCAAATTAACTTTTGAACTTGGAATCACTTCCTGCAAAGCGTAAAATACGTATTAAGTATAATTTACTATTATTTAAGCTCAAACACATGTAAAATACAATAATTAGAGTGCAATACTATGACTAAAAATATGGGTTTCTAGCTTAGCATCACATTTCCAGGAGGCTTTTATATTAAAAATTGATAAAATATGAAATCTTGCCTTAAAATTCCATTTGAGTTGACTTCGATTAATGTTTTGAGCAAACGGATCCCGACCCGTATTTTGACGGTCCCGGTGGGTCTGTAACATAATTTAGGACTTAGGCATATGCCCGAAATCGAATTCGGAAGTCTCTAGCTCGAGTTATCGCTTTTTGTCAAAATTTTGAAGTTTAAAGGTTTAATGAATCTAAAAGTTTGACCAATGTTTGACTTTGCTGATACCGGATTCATATTTTTGTTTCGAAACTCGGTATAGGTCCAATACTATATTATGACTTGTCTGCCAAATTTGGTGAGAAACGGAGTTGGTTTTGACGTGATTCGAACGTCCAGGTGTTAAAATAGAAATTCTAAAGTTTTCGTAAGAATTTTAGTTGATTTGGTGTCACATTCATAGTTCTAGGTGTTATTTGGATGATTTGATCGTGCGAGCAAGTTTGTATGATATTTTTGGACTTGTGTGCATATTTGGTCTAGAGCCCCGAGGGATCGGATGAGTTTCAGATGGGCTACGGAGTAAGTTTGAACTTAGAAACAATGTTGGTGTGCTTTAGTTCTGGTGTAGGTATCTGACCTCACAATCACGAGGACAATGTTCGCAAATTGTCAATTTTGTGCTTGGGTCATAATTGCGAATCAAAGAGGGGTGGGTCAGCCAGGGGTCGCATTTGCGATCAAAGGAGTCGCAAATGCGGAGGACCACAGTTTGCATTTGCGAACAAATCATCGCAAATGCAATGATAGCAAAGAAGGGGGACCTTTGCAATTGTGAAGGGTTTCTCGCATTTGCGGGGTTCGCAATTGCGAATCTCAGGTTGCAATTGCGATATCTGTGCCTGGTTTAAAGCTAAGTTAGACCGGAATTTTCTTATTCTTTCAAATTTTCAAACCTTGAGAACCCTAGAGGCAATTTTCCCAAGATATATTCTTCCCCAATTTATTGGTAAGTGATTCTAGCCTATTTTCTTACAATCTTCCATTACATTTCATAACATTTCATCACAAAATCTACGATTTTCATGGTGGAAGTTGACTTTTGTTTGCTTTTTTAATAATGACCCAAATTTAACCTTTTTCATATGTGGGTAGTTCCGAAGACTTATTTTGAATCATTTGTTGGATAATTTGCTAGATTTGGTTGGTTCTGAGGCTTGTTTGAAAGACAAAGCTGTGGTTGAGCTTTGAGTTGATCTTTGGAGCGAGGTAAGTGTATTGATTAACCTTGACTTGAGGGATTAGGACTTGTTTGCCTATTTGCTACTTGTTTAAATGTTGGATACAATGTATATATGAGGTGACGAGTGTCTCACCTCCTTTTGGCGCTACCACACCCCGCGAAGGAATGTAGTAAAGGGAGTTTTTCCAATTAAAGAACAATCGAAATGGGATTCGTTTATTAAGACATTCAGAGTCGCCAATTGGGAAATTTATGGCGTCCCAAGTCACCGGTTGAATCCCGAATCGAGGAAAGGTTTTGACTCTATTTAACAGTCCGCGAACCAGAAATCCGGATAAAGAATTCTGTTAACCCGGGAGAAGGTGTTAGGAATTTCCGAGTTCCGTGGTTCTAGCACGGTCGCTCAACTGTTATATTCGGCTTAATTATCTGATTTTAGTACATGTTCAAACCTATGTGAATTTTTTACCTTTCAACCGCTTTTGATTATTATTATTTTATAAGAATTGCAACGTCGTGAAAACCTATCTTAAACCACGTCACATCAATGTACCCGTGGTTATTAACATATTTCGACTCCGTTGAGATTTGAATTTGGATCACATAAATGTGCACCCGAGTTTAAGAAGGTGTGATTATTAAACACACGCCTAAAGAGACTATCGCATTATTATTTTGGGGAAGGCCGTGAAATTCGCTAAACGGCACACCCCGAAATCTCAGTATTTTTTATATATACATTTATGAAGGCCCCGCATTTTACGTTATATTTGACGAGGCTCGTCTCATTTATTTTAAAATGACGATCCTAAAGTGACTACATTGTTTTTCTATTTTTCCATCTCTAGTAATAAAGAAAAGGTCCTAATTAATTACATGCTTACGAGTTGTTATAGTCGGGTTTCGAACACAATTCGTTAAATCAAAAAATAGATTAAATATGGGCAATCCGTTTGCCAACGTGGGCCCAGGTCCAAACATATGTGGTATTCAACATGACCTGGGCCATCTTATTCCAAATTGGGCCTAGTTAATTATTTCTACACATATTCATAGTTTTACACATGCAGGAATATAAGATGATGGTATCTAACTAAGCAAATTACATGCAAGTTTAGAAAAAAGCAATTAGTTGGAATGAAGTAACTTAAGGGTCTAGTTTTAATCCTAAATTCAAACTATTAAATGCTGAAATTAGATTGTCATGGTATTTAAAATGGTCTACTGGACCTGATTCTATTTTACATGCCTTTGAACATATACTACCTAATGACTAAGATAAAATAGTAGAACATTATTGACTACATCACTATAAAAATTGTCCAGTTATACAAAGTGGTCGAAAATTTCATAACAATAGTATATAGAATGACCTAAGTACAACCAATAAAAAAAAAACTAAATCAAATTTATAACTTCAACTCTTCATATATATTCATGCTTCATGTTTCAGCTTACAACATTTACAGAGTTATAGCCATGTACCTGGTATAGGAAGCAAAGAAGAGGACGATCAGCAAAGCAGTAGTAGCATACAACAACAACAACAACAACCAGCAACAGCCAGTAAACAGAGCAACCCAGTGACAAATTTAAAACTCAGCAACCAAAAGATGAACTCGAAAATATAACTTGATAGTTAAAATTGAAGCTCTCTTTAATTCTCAATGAAACAGTATTAGTTGAACCAACTGACTCCTTAAAACTTTTCTCTATTTATAGCACTAATTTTTCGACCAAAAAGAAGACCCCCATTCTGTCCAAACTCTCCAAGTATTTTTTACCTCCAGGGGTTCAAAAACAAGCCCCCCTTAAATGATCTGAATGCCTCCCCTTTTGTACCCAATAAAAAACTGACCTGCCAGCTTCTTAATACCTGTATTAAAACTATTATTTGCCCATCATATTCCCTGAACCCCACTAGAGTATGTTTTATTCATTATTAATCTCATTGTTATGGGCTCATTATAATATTCAATATTTCCCATACTATTCCAATTCACATCCCACTATCATTATTAAACAACTATGAGTTTAATGCTTAATTAGATACCCTCTGGCAGACCACTAATTTCAAACCATTTTCCCATTTTTCAATTCCCAAATTACCCCTGGGATCCCACTGTTCTTACTGTCCTACCCCTACCCCTTGAAAGAACCTGTGATTTCTACCTTAGCCATCTATAACCAATATCAGTCACAGAATTAAATATATTACAACCAGCTGACTATGGAAATCAAAATGAACTGAAACCATTGGAAATATTAAAACTAATTCAGTACCAATTTCGACTTGCATTTAGAGTGGACGAAACAGTATCCAAATTCAAATGCATACCAAAAATGCATCAGTTTTATGCAAAAATGCAGGATTATTAACAGTGCTAAAGGCCTAAGGATCAGAATATAACATCTTCGACATCAAACCATTTCACAAACTACAAATAAGACTGGACTAATCGAAGATAACTAATTAATTGATTGCATGATTGACAACACATAATCCATGAACAGCCAACAATCAGAATTAAACAGACGAACATGATTTCAGTGGCATTTCGACAAAAACAGGGGCTAAAAGGAAGCTAATTAATCGATGACTTATCGAATCGATTACACAACCTATTATATACTAAACAATGCACAGAAGGCAGTTTGACCAAATAAAAAGGTCAGATGGAGTAGGAGAAACGCGATGAATAAAAGTCAAGAACAAAATCAATACAAAACACAAACAAATAACCATAAACAAGAACAAAAAGAAAAGGATAAAGAAAAGAAAAGAAAAATATACCTCTGAAAATAGAAACTCAGACGAACCCAGGTCGACTCTGGACTCGAAACCATATTAAGGTCGAACGGACCTTAATCGAGTATTCTCAACTGAGAACACTTCGACTAAGGTTGATTAGACCCCAAATTCTCCTTCAATTTTGGACAGACCTCAAGTTTTGGTTTTTTCTAGGGTCCTTGGTTCGGTTTTGGGTTCGAATGGTTCTAGCAAGATTCAAACCAGGCCAATAGTATTTTGGTAACGAGGGAGGTCAGGTGGTGCCAGGGTGTGAGTTTGGGGCCGGTTGGGGTAGTTTCAAGTTTTGCTCAAATCTTCGATTGAAGATTCGAGAAGCTGCGGGCTGATTCGAGCAAAACGGGTAAAGGATTTGGATTGAGGGTGGTCTA